>JASSUY010027294.1:0-20892 GCA_032466535.1 Forpus xanthops | reverse complement strand
GACATGGTTTAGTGGGAGGTGTCCCTGCCCATGGCAGGGGGGTTGGAACTAGATGATCTTAAGGTCCTTTCCAACCCAAACTATTCTATGATTCTATGGTCCTGATGATCTTTAAGGTCTCTGCTAGCCCAAACCATTTTATGATTCTTTGATAAGATGTGAAGAACTCCCTTAAAATGGCATTTACCTTCTATCTTAAAGGGTTTCTAATTTATCAAGTTGCTTACAGTTCCTACGGGTTTATTTTTATTTTTACAATTATCATTCCTTAGAAATTCTGCTCTAACCAAACATTTGGGGTGGGTTTTTAGTTACTGAACTTGACTGACTTTCACTGCATTGCGGAGTATGCAAGGATGCTATGGAAAACAGGAGGGGAAGGTATGTGTAATATGCAATTATGTTGATGTCTATAGTGAACTTCCTGTTACAGTGGTTTCTTTAGACTGATGATGTAAAATCTCAGCATTTGTGCAGTGAATTCCTGCTGCATCAGTCTGGTGTTTCTTGAATATTTTTATAAAGAATACTTTAAAAACGCTTATGTTTTACCTCAACAGAAGTTGGAAGTTGTCCCATGTAGGATATAGTTCCCTTGTGTGAAGCATTTGTTTCAAATGTCTGCCTTCCAGATGTATGTTTGAGATTGTGTTTGGTGTGTAATTTGAACTGGCAGCCCTGTCTGCTCATCCTATTGTTGCCATGGGATCTGAAGCAAATTAAAGAGTAATCTTCATGAGAAAATTCATGCAACCAAAACATAAACCTTGTAAGAGAAATACCAGGGCATAACAGGAAAACAATAAGGTCAATTAAAGTACCCTGGTGAGTGATAGGGAAATTGGCTAAGTGTAGTTCAGATTTACTTTAGTCTGTATCTTACACCATGTAAGCATGTTTATACAAGTAAATCCTTGGCATCTGAAGGTCCCCCTTAACTTGAAATTGGGCATCAATTAAAGCACTTTAGCTTATGCTGGACTAGATATTAGTCTGTACAAAAACAATACCATGGGGAACATCCAGGAAACAGACAGAGGCTGAGGACCTCGGCCACTGAGAGTTATGAATGAAATTAATAAAATCTGGAGCACCTGATTTCTTTTCCTAATGAGATCCCCAGTGGGTAGTTCCCAGTGGTGATGCTGGCTCTGGAGTTGAAGGTACACTAATGGCACTGAGTCGTAATGGGAAGTGAATCTAGTATGAATCATCAGGGAACAGCAGCTGGGAATAACCCAGTATTTTGAAGGAAAGCCCTATAATCCATGTAGTTAGTGCATATATAGGCATAAAGGAGTTATACTCAGCCCAAAATTCTTCTAAACTATATCTGGTATTTAAGAACTAAGCAACACAGAAAGGTTGCTTGTGATAAGTTAAAATATTTCCTGGGTTTTAAGTATAACTGATGTTTTTCCACAGGGAAACATTTCAACCTTGATAGCATTTAAAGGAAAACCTGCAACTCCAACAGCTGAATGTAGATTTCAGTGGCAGCGTAAGAACATCTGAAGTAAAATAGTCAAAACATCTCTCACATTTATACACTCAGTCAAAATTCAGGTTTAAAACCTTCATGAGGAATCATATTTAATATTTAGTTAAACATTGCCAATTATCTTTGGAACCACAGGCTGAAAAAGAACTCTAGTGCTTGTCACAGAAAGTGACATGGAGCAGCCTATTCCAATATGAACGAAGCTTTGAACGTAAGTAATCCTTTTAAAGAATAAAAAGTACATTAAAAGTTCAGTGGCTCTCATTAAAATTAGTTATTCCCAACACTGACTGGGAAATGTGATCCTCTTAAAACGATCTCAAAGAGGATACTGGCATTTTGATAATTATGTGTGACCCCAATTTATGCTAAGATACACGGAAAAGTGAAGTCCATCTTACTGCTACTCAAATATTTATAAGCTTTCTAGCTGTGTAGTGCCTATTAAAGCTTTATACACTTAAAAAGAAAATAAAGAATAGTGCTTTTTAGCTTAGCTTTTACAAAATCCTTTTTTTCCCTTAAGCTGTCACACAGCAGCACAGCTGCAGTGGCACTATGTGCACAAAGCCATCGTACGTGAGGAGTAAATTAGGAGCTACTGTTTCCATTGCATTCAGATCTCCTATGGCTGTGGGTTTGTTCGCATTGGTAGACTGTAATTGAGAATTGGGGGGTTCGATTTAATTATTTGATGTGAATGTTTCCCAAGGCCTTCAGGAGTAGTTGTAGCATGTGTAGAACACTGCTGTGAGCACCAATAGCTGTTATTCCACTGTCTGCAAGCTGACTACAGCACACTTTTTTGGCAACAGACATCTTTCAAGTTCTGTTTCTCCTCCCACACTCTCAGAGCAGTAGTTTCAACTTGCTGTGATTATTACTTGGCAACATCAATATTAGCATCAGGTTAGGGTTAATAGAACCATAGAATCATAATATAAAAAGAATAGAAAGGATGAACAGGTAGCTAACTTTTACAGATAAAACAAAGTCTAGTTCAGGCTTACATAAAGCCTCTGGGGAGAGAGAGGACTCCTAAATCCCTTTGTATTTATTTATTAAAGCCAGAGCTGGGTTTTTGCTGAAAGCTCCAGAAACCTAAAGGAAGACAGCAGGAGAAGGACCAGTAAAATACTGTCCTGTTACAGGTAAACTTAAGTCAGTTTGTTCATCCAGATCAACCCTTGTGCAAGGGAAGGATGGCATGGGGTAACATATATTATGTTCTATATACAGTGGTCACCAGTAATTCTTCTGGTTGGAAATGTATTGTTCTGAAGTCTTATTTCTGGATCAAAAGTACGTGGTTTTGAAGACTTTGTTTCCATAGAGGTTTTTCCTTTAAGGAGAAAGAAGAGGGACAGAGAATATACACACCATGTGCATCTGTGTGTGCTACATAACCACTTTGCACCTTGGTAGTCAGTTGGGCTGTTCTGGGGAATAAAGGGGGAAGTGCTGTCTTAAAAAAGAAAAAACATGCCCTGAAATGAGTGGTTTCAAATGTTTGTCACTAGCTAAAATAAAACTGCTCAGTGTTGTTTGACTTGATAGGGGTTACATTAGACAACAGTCATGCCAAAGTTTAAGTGGAAGAGTATTCTCTGTCTTGTAGGGTGCTACAGCCGTGAGTGCTCTCCTTGTAGAGTGCTGCGCATCAGACAACAGCCCTTTATAGGAAGATGCCTTACCTACTAAAACCTTTCAATGTGCATTTCTTATGTTCTTACTGAGCATGCTGGATGCTTGCTTTCCCATAATAAAACTGAGTGAGGGGTATGCCGCCATAAGTCATTTCTTGAATTATTAGATGTCTGTGCTGTGAATGACTGCTAGAGAAGTAAAAATTGCTGCCTTGTTACGCAGAACACACTTCTCAATCTACCTTCCCTCATCTTCAACTTCTGACATTTTCAGCTATTTTTGCTTGTGGTTTTAAGGATTAAAAGTTAACATTATCTTGCATATTTCTTCTTTTGGTTTTGTTATGTTAAAACCTACAACTGCTTTATATCAAAGATTATAATACTAAAATACTGGGTTGGAAGGGACCTCGAGGATCATCTGGTCCAGCTCTTCTAGGCAAAGCATGACCTGTCCAGCCAAATGTTCCAAGTGTCCTTATAGTACTTTTAAAGTGTCCTTGTAGTACTTATAAACTCTATTACAGCTAAATGTTATATTTTATTCAGGTATTGCTGTGCGTGGTTTTAGCTAAGCTGCATTTTAATTGAATGTCACCATTTTTTAAAAGCTTTATTTCAACACGTAACATCTTTGACATATGTAATATCTTATTTTTATGGTGCTATTTAACTTGTATTGCATTGATATGTTACAAATTAATAGCAGTATTTATAATTTAGACAATCACATTAATATAACTGCACTAAGTCACATTATCTTATTGCAATAATGTTGTAAAATGATACATCTTGTTATCACATTTACTCTGCAGTTTATTCTATGTTTGACATTTCACAACGTCAATGGACATTTGACAATGGTCATACAGATCAGACCACTGCCCAGTGTTCATCAGATCATGTAGAATTGAAGAGAACAGTGAGTGCTGTCAGGGGTGGTCTGGATCTCTTCCAGTTCCCATGGTTTTACCTTCACCTTCCACCCTTCCCTTTACTTTTTAATCTCCCCCTCCACTTCTGTTTTCAGTCATTATTTGTTCCTTCCTGCATTGCTTAGGGAGGACACTTCAGCCTTGGGAGCAGGCTTCTATTTGTCCTGAAGAGGAGACTTAAAGGAACAGCAGCCAAATAAGAATGTTTGTGAAAGGCTGAAAAACAGGTTAAGTATGTGGGATACTTTCTAGCCTCTATCTACCAATTCAGAGACTTCTTGACCTAGACATAATGCCTGAGTATTAAGTAGCCCTCAGTGGTTTCATTTTCTGTGAAGCTGTCCAGTCTCCCCAAGTGCTCCTGCAAGCTTTTGGCACTCAGCATACATTTTGGCAAGTGGTTCCTTAAATCTACTCTGTGCTACGTGAAGAAATCTCTTTCATTTGTTTCCAGCATAGCTCCCAATAGCTTAATTTGATCCCCCATGGTTTTTGTTTTGAAAGAGGCGATGAATATTTGGTCTGTGTCCAACTTCTCTGTACCACTCATGATTTTGCAGATCTTTGTCATGCCCTTTTTTAGTCATCACTTTTCCAGACTAGAAAACAATATGTATTTGACAAGTTTAAAGATAAAAAAAAGCTTATAAAACTGTTTTAAGACTCTCAGAATACGCTACTGCATATGAAAGACATCATTCATTCTATAGAATGACTGGCAGTATTCTGCTTTGCTTTGTACTTAATAGATGGTTGAGCTATCTGCTTTTATGTTTGATGTGCCTTTATCATCACTAGAAGGGGACTGTCCCTTTACTTGAATGGTAGTTATCCTTACTATAATGAGGTCTGCCAGGCTGTTCTGCAGGCAAACAGAACCACTCAAATAAAACACAGCACCAATCATAGGTAGACATTTTCTTCTTCCCTATCTAATATCTTACTGAAACAGCTTCAGTAATAAGCAGTTAACAGAAACAGACTTTTCAATGTATTTTAAAAGGACTGCCAATGGAAGTAATATCATTGTATCTGCTATCTGTAGTTACCATTCAGAAAATTACATGTTCATTGCGTCTTCTTGTAGACACAAAACCAGAGTCTTTGCTGACCTTGGAAAGAAGCTACAATCTCAGCACATGACAGTAAAGTAGAAACAAGCAAACTGACAACATCAACTTGAAATCATCAGAATTGCGCTGGGAATGCACTACTTGGAAAAATTCAGCAGTTAATTTAAATAAGAGATTCTTTTGGTGTACTTCAGAATAGATTAGATTATACTGAGGGAAAAATACTGTGAACCTGGCTTTTGTCTTTTCTAATAGAGACAATTGGCTTTCTTTGCTTGATTTTATCATAGAATAACAGAAAGAATGATGTTGGGTGGCACCTGTGGAGGTCATGTAGTCCAACACCCCTGCTCAGCCACAATCACCCAGAGCAGGTTGCCCAGGACCCTGTCCCATCACGTTCTGAATACCTCCAAGAAGGGAGCCTCCACAACCTCTCCAGGTAACCTGTGTTCAAACACCTTCACACAGGTAGAGCATTTTTTTATATTTAGCCAGGGTTTCCTATACTTTTGTATTGTCCTGTCTGGATACCACTGAGAAGAGTGTGGCATTTCTCTTTACTGAAGGTAAGTTGTAACAGAAAAGACTTGACAAGAAGGCAGCATTGAGTACTTTGGACCATTCTGTGTCCTTTGTCAACCAGCCTGCATTTTCCCTAGACTTCTTTTGGCTGCTGATCTGCTTGTAGAAGCCCCTTGTTTGCACTTGGCATCCCTCAATAGTTTCAATCCCAGATGGGCGTCAGTTTAAATGTAATGGATAATTTTAGATAGATTTAGCTAATTCCAAAGGCTCTTAGCAAATTAGTCTGGCTGTAGCAGAGGTTTCCAGACTGAGTTTTACAGATGCTACTTGTTACTTGAAACACAGGAATTTAAGGCAATTGCAATTCCCAAACCAACACAACTGTTGCTTTGGATCTCAGTTCCCTGAAGTGTAGAAGATCTTACTTTCAAATTAATTATTTACCAGCAAAGCAAATCAAACTCTTCTGGACCTGAGATAGCTGAGAAAGCACTTAGAAATGGAATAACCCCTATGGAAACTGAAGTAACTTCTTATATTGTGCAAACTAACTGCCTCTGGGTTTTGCTCTTCTCTGTACTTTGTCCTTAAAATCATGCATAATACTTCCTGAGGAGAAAAAATGTCATTGTTGCTCAGCTGGAACTTGTATTACACAGGTAGCTTATTAGAATTAGCTTGTAATTAATAGGAATTAATAGAATTAATAGAAACTTTGCTAACTATAAATGTTTAATTGATTTCTGACTGGCAGTAAAAAAAATCAATATAGATGGTTCAGTGCTCTAAAAGCACGAGGTCAGAAAACTCCTTTGCGTCACAAATCCCTCTGACACATGCTACAGCACTGAAAGTTACTGTTGACCACAGTACAGATCTAAATTCTGATTGTTTCACAGTTAAAATACGTAGAATATGTAAAAGTTTAAATGCTCGTCATGGTTCTTCCTTAAGGGTAACTCTTCATTTCAATGTGCTGACTGCACACTTTCCCCCACTGAGTCACTTGTATCATGAAACAATGTATAATCTGTGTTTTACAGAGAGGTAAAAAAATAGTAAACTACCCCCAAATGCCAAAATAAGTGATGGATTGGGCCCACATTCAATTAAATGTTTCAACAAATGCTCAAAGGTTTTGCCATATGGAAATAACTCAGAGCATGAAATCAAAATTAACCCTGTGTGGGATTAACATGATGCATCGGAAAAGCACTTCATGTTTGTATGACAAAAATGTGAGGATGCAGAAGGCAAGTGTAGCACTGGTGTTTACTCACTGATTCATTGTTCTCTTTTATAGCTGTAGTAAGGAAGATGAGACTGGGGAACACAGTTCTGCCTGATCTGCACGCAAAGAGGTATTCCCACTTACACATAGGCTTCACTTGCAACTTGTAGCTTTTTGATGCATGCATAAAAAATTTTGGTACCATACATGCAAAGTGAGAGGCAGAAGTGACCTTTTACTATGATTTCTATGGTGACAATCCTCATTAAACTAGTCATTAATATTGAAGTATCTATAGCGGACATCTGGAATAGACATGATGTAACATGTGAAAGTAGAAGAAAGTGAAACTGTTAAAGGTTGTGCTTTAGATTTTTTAGAGACATCCATTTTAGAAAAGCTTTGCAATTCCATTGTCTTATATTGCCAGTGTGCTTCATACAAGGCAAAGGGCATGTGGGGAAAACAAGTACAGCCAAGGCTGTTGACTTGCAGACAGGTTATGTCTTACACTCTTAATCCTTGAATTGCATTCAGGGTGTCCTGGATATGAGAAGAAAATAAATTATGCACCATTTCTTTCAAAATCATTTTTATTTTTAAGGTATACATCTATTTGCATATTGTTTCTAGATGTCCTGCGTCACTTACATAAGCAATAGCTGAAATAGAATGTCAGTTCTCTACCTTTATTCTTAATACATAGGGTATGAATTAAACAGCCCTGTTAGGTTGCTGTGTAAGCTCCTGAGCTGTATTTGCAACATTTGTTAAGACTGAAATCCCATAAATAAAACATCTAAGAACTCATCTGCTTTTGAGATGGCACAAACACATTCACATATTGTATGAGCTGAAGGGATCTGGGCTTCTTAGGTTGAAGAAAAATAGGTTATAATTGGTACCAGCAAATAATGTGATCACCAAGAATGTACACTTGTATGTATTGACTTTTAATAAACAGGAGTAATGGCCCATTCTCTGTTTAGCAGAAGACACTTCAGTAAGTATTTAAAGATTCTGCTTTATTAGCACTAGGAATTTGGTAATAACAGGTATGAGGACTGCAGTGTTACATATGAAATCTCATACTTCATGATATCTAATATTTGTTATATTCTGCAGCAAACAAAAAGCAAAAGAGGGAATGGTTCTATAGTAAACATTTACATCTTCCATTTGTTACTGTTAATAATTTTGCATCTCTGGGTTTTTTTGCCTCTTTTTTCCCCTTTAATTGCTCTCATTCCAGTGCCTGCTCTTTTCCAGACTGATGTATTTGCTTATAGTTATGCATCACAATTATTTCTCCCAAGTTAACATGTTTCTTGCATTTGCAAACCTAGAACCAAAGTGTGTCTTGATAAGTAAGTAATTCCGATAGACTCTTTCCAAGTATAATATCTGTCAAATGTAATGCAAATACAATTGGGTGTGTGTTTCTCTGAGGGAATGGGCTACTCAGAGTTAACTGCTTAGTGATGTGTTGTGAACTGTTGCCATCTCTCCACCTCACTTCTAAGCCCCAAGGTGAAGTTGTTCCCCTTCTCATCATAGCTGGGCCGCTGTTGACTTTCACAGCCCAGCCCACTGGCAGCAAACCAGGCTTCTAGCCCAGGCAGTCATGGTTAATGTTTGCAGATCTCGAGGACTTTGCTGTTGACCACTCAGCTAAACACATGATGTGAAACACCCTCACTTCAGAGCAAGAGTTTGTTTTGGAGTAGTGTCCGGGATTTCTTCGGCATTTATTAATATTGCTAAACATGGTATCAAATATTTAAAAGATCACCTTTGTTATGAAATATTTTCTTCTTAAAAACACTGTGTGTCTTCTCTTCAGTATTGTCAGGAGCCTCTGACTTAAAGCTGAAGAGATCTTATTTTGAGCCACCATATGGCTGTGAATTAAAATTTCTTAGGTTGATGATTTCTAAAGACAGAATAACTGAGGTCTGATCTACTGTCATTGACTTGTATCAGTCCTTACAAGCATGACAGGCATAGCATGAAAGCTGGCTTTTCTTAGAGATGATTGTTCCATCTTAAGCTAACGTTGCCCACATTTTGGTGACATCCTTCACTCTGTCCTTTGAAGAAACATTCCTGATTAAAGCACATAGAAGTTCACTGAAATTCTTTCCAGCAATTGTTTCATTCAGTGTAAGTGCCATGGGCATCACAATCACTTAAAAGATTTTATTGTCATGTTTGCTTGATTGTATTTCGCATTAGCCTGACCGAGCTTACCCACATCTGAAAGGTCATGTCAGGTTTCATTCACTGCACGTCAGTATAGCCTCCACTGACAGCCCAGGGATAAATGCAGATCTAGTGAAAGTAGCTACATGCCTTGTTTTATCATCGCTGGAATTTGCCCTATAAAAAGAAAAGAAGCTGTTTCTTAAGCCAGGGAACCCAAATTCTGGTTGTCTCTGTAGTTATTTTCTTATATGTGAGCCAACTACTGAAATATTTATGTGGTTTCTGAAAAGCATACTGATGTTTCTTTAAGAACAAAACAGACCCATCATTTCCCAACCCCAGCCCCCTCCACCCACTGAAATACTGTCCTTGACTGATACAAATCATGTTAATGCCCCTCGTTGTTTGGAGCTATTCTTGATCTACTTTTGCTTCCAGAAGGAAACTCTTATAAAGGTATTTTCTATAAAAGGAAAATCCTGTAATTCTTTGAAGAGATACAATTTCAGCATCCTCATTATCAATCTGAATTTGGAGTGTAAGGTGTTACGTTCAGGTAGCTCCTTATCCCATTTTAGCCTTCTCTTGCAAGGTGTTACTTTTTCAATTGGAACTTGACATCACTTTTGAAATGGCATCTGTGACTGTGGATAATACTCAACCATTATTAAAGGCAGCAAGCACTTATGTCTGCAGCCACTACTCTATGGGACTAGAAACCTATTCAGACTTCTCCTACTCCTGCTCAGATGCAGGAACATGCCATGAGAATCCAACAAGTCTCTAATATCAGATCAATTTTCACAGTTCTATGCAGTTTACTTATATGAGGCAAGCCAATATATTATATATATTTATATTAGTCCATACCAAAGAAGTCGAGTTAATGCAAATGTTATAAACCTGTAGATATCACTGCTCAATCACCACAGTATTTCACTTGAATAGCATAATGTGAAACTGCAAATAGAAGCTGATGGCAAATTAAGCATAGAAAGAAAGGTAGAGACAGATCCTGCATGAGGCTGGGTAATACACATGAGAAAGTGTGCTGGCAGAGTTGTGTTGCTAAAAACATTTTGGCAAGAATTACTGTTCTTGGTTCACCAAGCAAAGTCAGCTGTACTAACAAAAGCACTTTGATATCAGCCTTATTTTGTCCATACTGCATGGATAGTGGAGAATTAGCAAAAAAACCAATAAAATGAAAATTCAGCAGTGTTTCCAAAATTGGATCTTCTTTCTTCTTTGAGTAGGTTTATATTGATTTTTTCCTAAATAACCACTGCTATGATTTCTATTTTCTGGGGTTTAATTTCCTCTCTTATTCCTGATTTGCATTCTGCAGGCATCCTTAATCTAGGTTTTAAATTATTTCTATCAAACTAAGATCAAAATATCTCATCTTGGTATGATAATATTAATATGCTTTGTTGTTTTCAGCTTGGCAGACTTGTTCAAGAATATACATCATTTATATTCAGGTAAGATTTTATTTGCATGAAGAAATTCAAGCGCAGCAGCTTTTCTATTTCCCCTGGAACGTTTTAAACATGTAATCATTCTAGATCACCTTTACCATAGCTTGTGTAAGTCTATTAAAATCAAATTTGCTCTAGGCAATAAACCAGCCTAAAGCTGAATTACTGACTGTGACCCTTTGGAAAGACGTGAAGAATTTATCAGGAGAAGTGTTGCGTCCCTTTGGCAATGTCACAATTAATTATTCTTGTGACATTGTATCTCCAGCATGTATATTGCCATCCAATGGCTAGAGTGAGCTAAAATCCATTCTGGTATTTTGTATTTCACATAGAAACTGCTTTAAAATTAAGTTCTTATTGCAGGAATGGAAAAATTGTGAAAACTCACAGCAAAACTCTGTTAAGGGAGATGTAGTCATATATTTCAAAGTCCACTATTAATCCAGCATTTTAAATTCTTGTAAATGCTATGGTGCATACCTGCTCTGCTGTCTTCAGCTGTATGTTTAACTAGAAAAACAAAAGTAGAGAACACAGTTTGTCTATAGCTAAATTGTAACTGTTCTTATGGTAATTTGAATCATGAATTTTACCTGCTGCATCTCCATATATGGCTTAGTGTTGGGGGACTGAGAGAGTTGTTCTGTCAGCTCTACTTGAACTAATCTCATTACTCTTGGATTCTTCCCTAAGGCTATTTCTACCCCATTTTGTACAACTAGAGCAACATGAAGAGACTGAAGTTTTGCAGAGACTTGCCTTTATGACATGAACTACTAATTTATCTTTGTGTCTGTATTTAAGTAGCTGCTTTCCTTGTACAAGAAACTCAGTGAGTTGTCCAATTAGATTGTCAGGAGGAGCATTTTATTATTAAGGTCTGAGAAGGAATGTTTGAGGTGTTTCTTTGGTGTGTATAAATCTGTTCCGATTAAATAATATTTTTGGTAACATTTCATGTTATTTTATTTTTAGGGTGAAATTAAATGTGGGAAATAATGAATGAATGAGTGTCATAAGCAGAAAAGTGATTTGCTTCCTTTGTGGAGGCAGTCTATAATGATAAACATGGTTTAGAACAGTATTTCATACACAGAAAGCTGTTACTATTCCAGGAACTACAGTCATTATGAGCACAGAATTCTTCTTTCTGATTCCCATGCTATTTACCTATTCAGAAAAGTTAATACTGTTTTCAAGTCAAACTTAAGCAGCCTCCAAGGAACTGAATTATTTAGTAAGTACATGTTGGTTTCAGGTGGATTATGTATTGGTTTCAGGTGGATTATGTATTGATAGACCTGTTTATTACTCCACATGCAAAGCATCAGCAGAAATAGGTTCAGCCTAACATAAACAGAAGTCTCCAGCAGCAAAAGATTAGCAATAAAAAGCTTATGGAGAGCAGCCTATGATTATACTGTTCATTGATAAGAACCTACTTTGATATAGCTTCTTATTTCAAATAAAAACATTGAAATGCAACTGAGTTTAGGCATAAAATGGGATATTTCCAAAATTCACTATTGAAATAATTACATCAGGAAACAAATCATAGAATCATAGAATAGTTAGGGTTGGAAAGGACCTTAAGATCATCTAGTTCCAACCCCCTGTCATGGGCAGGGACACCTACAGCTTAACACCTTAACTCCTTTGAAAAGTAGTGTCTTCACAAATCACATCTATGGGATATTGAGTTTGATTCTACAAATGAGGAGCTCCAACATTAATGACCACTTTGCAAAATGTAGGTGTACTCAAACACTGTGGGGCAGTTCTTGCTGTATTTGGTGAGTTTCCATTTCTATCCAATTCCTAGTTTAAGAACTTGGACTGATTTATCAGTCTCAGAAGTACTTTCAGTTTCTTCTATCAGCAGCAAGGTACAAGACACATACTATAAACTATTATATAGTATAGTAGCTAATTGCTATTTAATTTCTTCAATAATAATGATGCATTTCACCACTATAATGATGATATAATGTTAAGAATTTTACTGAGAACACAATTTTTACCTACGGCATGAAAGAGCATTTACTGTAAGAAACAGTTTTTAAGACTCAGGACTTAAAAATCAGCTCTCATTTGTTCTACTCATTTCAGATGCTCTGTGTTCAGATGTATTTCATTGACTACTTCTGTACTGGTGACCAGCTACCAGAAAGATGGGCAGAAGATGAGAGACATTTGTGGCTCATCTAATTACTAGTAAGTTCATCTGTAGTAAGATGTGTGGTGGTTGGAGGGAACATAATTTCCATGAGGTAGTAGCTACTTGCTGAATTTATTGCTAAGGTCCTGGGGACAAATCATAGAATTATGGAATGGTTAGGGTTGGAAAGGACCTTAAGATCATTCAGTTCCAGGCAGTGTATCCCAGTGATGGTCCTGTTTCCCCCTGACGTACTTGACACATTGGCTGGACTTTGCTGCTGTGTGAAGCGCAGACCTGACACCTCTTGATTATTCTGGTGCCAAGTCACTTGGAAACGCATGGCCCTCAATATCTGTGGTGGTCAGGGTTGGACAGCCAAACTGTGAACGCAGGTGGCTGCACTCTGAAGTTGTCGTGGTTTAAGGCCCTCATGCAGTTCTGCTCACTCACTCTCCCCTCTTTCTTCTCCAGTCCGAAGCGATGGGGAGGAGAATAGAAAAAATGCAACTCCCACAGGTTGAGATAAGAACAGTTTAGTAACTAAAGTATAACACAAATCACTGCTGCTACCACCAATAATAATAATGACAAGACAAATACAAGGAAAGAATACAAGAGCTCACCAACTAATTTCCACCCAGCCTGACCAAGCAGTGCACCCCTGTCACCTCATACCACGTCCCATAGTGCACACACCTCCCCTTCTGTGTCTCTGCTCTCTGTTTCTACATCCTGGGCATGACGTGCTGTGGTATGGAATACCAATTTGGTCAGTTTGGGTCAGGTGTCCTGTCTCTGCCTCCTTCTGGCTTTCTCCCGGCTTCCTCTCCTCCCTGGCAGAGCATGAAACTCAGAAAGTGCTTGGCCAGTCTGAACATTCTAAGCCATAACTATAAGCACTGGTGTTATCAGCACTGTTCCCAAGCCAAAAACCAAAACAGTGCTGCACCAGCTACTATGAAAAACAGTAAAATGACTGTTGCTGCTGAACCCATGACAGAAGTGCATTGACTTATTTCATCAGCATCTTTTGCATATGTAAAGTTCTCTGTGGAAGCTGCCCTCAGGAGACTTGTTTAGATTGCCTCCCACTACTCTAGTCATTTGTAACAGCTGTGGGTGTCTCCAAGGCTATCACCTGATCTCTCCCTTGCTCCTGTCTGCTGTATCCCCAAGATTCATCTCCATGTCCAGGTGGAATGGTAGCCCTCCAAGTCAGGGCTCAACAAGAAATGCATGTCCCTACAGTGTGCTCTGTAGAATTATTGTCATAACAGTCTTCCAGCCCTGGAAGTTTCTGCATGTTGTTCATTCAATCAAATATCAATCACACTATTTGAAGTGTACCCACATCCAGGAAACTTGGGATGCACACAGTGACTGACCCTCACTTCCTGTTACTCCCCAGTGATGTGAATGGTGTACACTGCTTTTTGCCAAGCTTGGCCAACCTCATTAACATGGCACCCAGTGGACAATTAAACCAGGTTCTCAGCTGCTGCTGACCTCCACAGCATTGCTTTAGGTTACTCCAGATACCACCACAGCCTGTCTTGAGCCCCCTGGAAGCTGCTTCCCAGGTAAGTACTTAATGCTCCAGCTCTGAAGGTTCCCTAAACAGCAAAAGCACGGGGCTGCTGTGTATTATAGAATCCCAGACTGGTTTGGGTTGGAAAGGACCTTAAAGCTCATCCAGTTCCAACTGCCTGCCATGGACAGGGATGCTTCCCACTAGACTGTGTTGCTGAAGGCTGTGTCCAACCTGGCCTTGAGCACTGCCAGGGATGGAGTATTCCAAACTTTAATTGGGTGGATGCAGTCTGGGTGTTAATAAAAAATAATGGTATTTCAGGCAATTTTTCACATTTATTGGGAGATAATGTCCCCATCTATAATGACTATGGAACACAGTTGGTGACTGTTGAAGGGACTAGACCTTCATCCTGATAAATTACGCTTTGAAAAGCATTTACTTGTTTTGAAACACTCTTTCTATGAGGCTTTTTAAAAAAGAGCTTTCTGTTGCTGCAAATAAACAAGTTATCAGGAAGAGGGTACATCTTGTTATCAAACTGTTTTGTTTCTGTTCGAACAGAATGTATTTGGGAGATGAATTTTCTTAATTTGCTAACTTATAATGCCATTTTTTTTACAGTGATAATTCTAACAACTAAATAACCCCGTAGGATACTTATTAAAATATAAGAGATTAAGCTGTAATGAGCACATTACAGACCTCTTCTTGAAAGGGCTTAATTTTCCAACCTATAACAAAAGGCAGCATGTACTACATAGCTATAACCACCTACCTGGTGAAACATAAACTAAGTGGTTGTTTCACTGGTTATCCAGCCATTTATTCCTTAGATTGCTATGCATGAGCAGGCAGAAAGTCTTCATTTTCCCCCAGATGGATGATTTGGAGACTTTGCTGTGTATCAGCCTTAATTGTACTGCTTATACATAAATACTGATGGATTTACTATAAAGAGGATATCAGGACCTTTGTCAAGCTTGAGATAAACCATGGAAGTGGCTATACAATGCAAATGTCTTCTGCATTACTGTACAGCCAGAAGATGTCGTGTGAGGAAGACAGCATTGTAAAGCCGTGGTGACAAGGCTGCCAGATCACTGGGATCCTCATTATACTCCTTCCCAGCTCATACCAGGAGTGTTTTTCTCCTGCTTTTCTTTAATAAGTACATGCTGATTTCAGGTGGATTGTGTATTGCTAAACCTGGTTTTTAAAGGCTTCGAATTCACTGTAGTGAATGAAATTCTGTTTCCACAGTAAATAAATCTCAGTCAAAATAAGAAGAGTTTTTCCTGGTAAGTTCAGTATGAGCAGAATAGAGCTTATGATACCAGCTGTTGACCAGCTTGAGGAGAGGGAATAAAACCAAACCTGATTCCTACAGACTGAGAAATACTTATGGGTTATGGATTGCTAATAAAAAGGTTTGCACTGATTAGGGCACAGTAGGAAAGGCCGTTAATATACTAGCAACAACAAATATTGTAACAAGGTAAACATATATTAAAGCTAAAAGGAATGAGTACTGTAAAAAAAGAAAGAGTTAAAACATCATCTAAGAATTGAGATGTAACTATCCTACTTAGCTAGTATATCATATTCTATAATGTCAATGATACAGTAACATACTATTTAGTAACACAAAGCAATAAAATACAATTGATGGGGAGGACATTTTAATTACCAGCGTTGCGGCTGAGTATTAGTGTGAATCTCCTATAAAGCCTGTACTCACAAATTATGAACTAATTTCTGCCAAGTGATACAACATCATTAAAGTGTTATGATACCCAGCTGATCAAAGGTAAAGCAGTTATTTATATTGCATTACAGTTCTCCTGTCACATCAAACAAGTCATTTAGAACAATTTAGTTGAGAGGAAGGTAGCAAAGTGGGTATAGGGCATATTGCATTAAGATAAAAGAAAAATATAAGGAAAATGTAGATATGCTTTTGGAGTGCTAGAAGCATTATAAGAAAAGGAGCAGGAGCATGTGCTATATTTACAGGAGATAAAAAGTGTACAACTAATGGAAAAGTGAGCAATAAACCATGTGAAATGTTAAGCAAAGCAAATAAAATGCAAGAGAAGACAAAAGAGTGAAATAAAATTAGAAAGGAAAATAACCTTGCCCTTGTTTCAGCCAAGTTGAAAGACTCCTTCCACACTGCCCCCTTTTTCCCTTGTTGTACTGCACACAAGTAAAAAGATCTTTTTGCCTAAACAAACAGTTATTTGCCTAAACAGTGAGAAGTCCAGGGCAATGGTCAAAATGAACATAGTGCAAGAAAGGTACACAGTGACGGTGATTTGCTCCTCCACTTTTATGTATTGTGGTCCATCAGCCTATTGAACTGAAACCCTTTAAGCTATTTTTTAAGCTTTAGAGGAAAATGAACTGGTATTTGCTAGAGCCTCACATTCCTGTGGGACTGATGTGCCAGGCCATCTGATCCACACAGTCCAGTAAACCCGATTGCCTCTCTCCTCCACCTGGCTGTAGGCAGGGCCCCTCTAAATACTGATCATAAGTTTCTCCACTTACATCTTGTAGAAAGGGGTTTCAGGCTAAAGTCAAAACCACATCACTGCACTAGCTACTAAGGAGGAAAATGACTGCTACAGCTGAAGCCAGGGCAAAGAAGCATGGTGATAAACTTCAGCAAATCAGCAGAGGTTGGGAGAGGTTGCCCAGAGAAGCTGCAGCTCTACTATCACTGAAGGTTTTCAGCACCCAGCTTGTAAAAGCCCTGAGTGCCCTGGAGTGAATTCAGTGCAGCTTTGGACTGGATCTGCAGTGAGGCCTCCAGCCATGGTGAGTGTGATTCCTTAGTTTTGTACAAGCTATGGTTCTATATGTATCACAAGCACTATCTCACTAACATTGACAAGCAGATGTGCTTTGTAACTTGAAGTGGGCCTTGATAAAAGATTTGCCTCCAGTCTACAAAAGGTGCATAGGAATTGATGTATTTAAACTGACAGAATCAATTAGAAATGGTGACAATAAACAGCCATGAGTAGATGGTGTCATTTGGAGGGGAAAAAAAGCCAAAACAAACAAAATAATCAAAGTAGAGATGGAAAAGCAGAGTTGAAAAATGAATTCAGTCTTCTTGTTGTGTGTGAAATAAACATATGTTTATAGTGGTATAATTCCATTGATTTTTATGATGTGTGGTATCTGTTAAAATGAAAACAACAAGATGTAGAATATTTACATCCAAAATTGCCTGTTTTTTTCATCAATATCAATATTTTGTACTAGCTTTCCACTATATATACTGGTGAAATTTTGACTTATCTTTCCAGACCTCCCATCCTTTATCTACTCCCTGAGGTCATTCTTCCACCTCTCAGCTGTATCTCCCAGGGCTTCAGGGTTTTTTTTTTATGATTTTTCCTTTTTTTTTCCTGTCTGGCTACAAAGCTGTTGTAAAAGACAAAGGAGATAAAACAGCAGAATAATGAAAGTGGATGTCCCCTCTGGTGAGATCTAGCTTTCCTCAGTGGAGAATATATGACCTTTCATTTTTGACACTTGAAAGCCTTCTTTAATAATGCCATTTCAGCCTAATTTTATGCAGTCAGCATGTTAGATGTCTTTAAAGTACTCCCATCTTTCTTTGTTTTTAGCAACCAATTATTTCCCAGCCCAACCAGTTGCTCAGTTGTATTCTGGGGATTTGGCATAGCACATCGGAATAATCACTTGCCTTCTGCCCCTTGCAGCCTTAAAGTACAAATCAAAACACGGATGCAGATGTGTGCAGTGACAATGGACGGGACAAGCCAAACCAACAAAATGCATCTGTTTACCTGTCATGGTTCCCTCCTCCCTGGCAGAGCATGAGACCCAGAAAGACCTTGGTCAGACCAAAACATTACCAAGCAGTAACTGAAAACACTGGTGTTATCAGTGCTGTTCCCAGGCTGAAAGCCAAAACCACCTCATTGCACCAGCTATCAAGCAGGAGAAAAATGACTGCTACTGCTGAACCCAGGATATTACCTCTTCTTATAGTCACCTCATGTCAACTTTTCTAACACCAGAATTTATTTTTCTGGAAACAAAAGTAACAGTCATTTAAGGAATTTTATAATTGGGAAATATTTCTACTACTACTGTAGATTAACTTTGTGCTTTCTTCTGATAGAGCTGATCACGTTTAATTACCTTCTGTCCTTGCAAAGCCACTTGATGCTGTGAGTCTTGATTATAAGTAGGTTGTACACATCCAGCAAAGGTCAAGTTCCCAACGGTCATAGAGTATATCAACAGTGCCACTGAAGTCAGTAGAATTACTTTCATATACCTTGAGTATGTGGTTTAAGCCCTGCTTTTTTTCTTTTATTCTGTTCTTCTGTATTGAGGTCACTTTGCCTGTTTCATTCCATGTGTTATTTTAATCTCCATTTTTTTTTTACTGAGGACACTGTAGACAGAGGAGGAATTCCATATTTTCATGTGGCATACTGGAAAGTGATGTCATGCCTAAAAGTTTTCCTCTTTATTAAGTACTTTCTAAACTACAGCTTAGTTTGTTCTGATACAGAATGACTGAAACTAAAAGGTAGTTCTGTTTCCAGTAGCTGCTGGCAGAGGCCTGAAGAGGCTTGTGTGAGCACATCACAACTACGAACATCCGACCTGTGGCAAACTCCTTGCTAGCTGCAACCAGGGTGCCAGTTTGGCATTCCAGTCCCTGCTCTGCGGAGTCAATTCCAAGGTGGGACACTTTCCTTTCCTTCCTCTTTTCCTCTCTAAGCCAGTAATAGTTCCAGGAGCAGAGGACAGTTTCGGCCTGGATCAACTACTGGGGTTTTCTTAGCTTGTATTTTATTTTCTTTCATGAGGTGCTGATCCCAGACATAAGTCCAAGTTAAACATTCCTTCCTTTTTCTGCTTCACATAAAAGATGCAGGTCTGTGAGGTTCTCTAAAGTTCCTTCTCCTTTTGGCTTTGCAAACATGGATTTTGATCATAGGATATGGCTAGTGTGAACAGTAGCATCCATCCTACTCAGAATTCAGGTACAAAACAATAGCCACAGCAATAATTAAAACACATGTTGGTCTTGCATGGTAGACAAAATCACACCTGATACTTCTGATCTGTAATTAGATTTTGGGACTTCTGCAAAGATGGAAATGTGCTCTACTCATTTAAATTACAAGACTGAACTACATTAGGATACTATTATGTTGGAACAATGTTTTCCAGAACAATTGACTTAAAAGAGGTCTGTCTTCAAAGGATCTACAAATTTATTTTCTAAAGTTAGTAATGCTCTAACAAATCAAAGACAAGTGTATATCTAAATACTAGAAAATGAGTCTTTATTGTTGTACTTAATGTGTATATGTTAGATTATTTGAACAGTTATTTCAAATTATTTGTTTTTACGTGCTTGTTATTTTTTTTTTACTATTAAGAATAACCATTTTTAGATACAACTATAACCTTAGTGGTTAAACTGAAATACTATGCATCTGACTGCTCATGAAATAGTACCTCTAGTAATTAATATTGATGAACATATCAACAGTACAGAAACATTCTTTTTCTCTTTCTTTGAACAGTTCAGTCACCACCATTTGATGGACCAAAAAGTATTTCTGTGACAAAATGGATCAAACTCATAAAGCTGTAAGAAAAGTGTTGAGTATCTTGTCTTTCATCCCTCTCCAGTAACCCAGTTGGACAAATGAGTCTCATAGTTACTTACCTCTTCTCCAGCTCATGTGCTCAAGGCAGCAAACCAGAGGAACTACAGGTAACAGTTTATGCAATGCTTGTAGTTAGTTAATTCCCTCTCTACCTGTCATGAGGTGTCATTTTATAACAGAACCTTGACCCAGGTGTTCAGAAGGTAGGATGCAACTGTCTAATAAAAGATGCATGACGTGCATTTTGTTTTAAATGCACAACAATGTATCTGAGAGTGAATGTGCTAATAAAAAGTGACATCTTACCAGTGATGTTGTGGAAGCCATAACAAGAGAACTCAGAACAGTTTTAGCATGTGATGTGAATGGACAGGAGGAGAGACTTCACAGTTAATGGGCAGGGGCTCCTTTGTCCAGCAACAGAAGTGTGCATCAGCAGAGATTTGATCAGTCAACATGCCCATGTATAAACACAGTAAGCTTTGGTAAGAATGATGACGGTTGAAATAAATTTTTAATAAATCAGTTATAAACCCATTTTAGATTTTTATATTGCTCTGTTATTGGGATAATAAATCAATTTTGTTTAATGGAGACAGAAATTACACATTTAAAAATGTGCCTTCACATACCATTCACATGAATGCTGGAAAGGAGCTCTTCATCTGGGACTGTAGTGATAGGACAAGGGGTGATGGGTTGAAACTTAAACATGGGAAGTTCAAGTTAGATATAAGGAGGAAGTTCTTTATTTCCTCTTTAAGGGTGGTGAGGCACGGGAACAGGTTGCCCAAAGAAGCGGTGAATGCTCCATCTGTGGCAGTGTTCAAGGCCGTGTTGGACAGACCCTTGGGTGAAACAGAATCATAGAATAGTTAGGGTTGGAAAGGACCTTAAGATCATCTAGTTCCAACCCCCT
>JASSUY010027291.1:0-19484 GCA_032466535.1 Forpus xanthops | reverse complement strand
AGTCATCTCATGATCACTGCAATCAAGGCTGCCCTGGAGCACCACATTTCCAACCAGCCCTTCCCTGTTGGTGAGGATGAGGTCATATATATAATGCATGTATATGTAAAGACAACGCAGTTTTGGAAATCTGAAGTAAGAGGAAAACAAAAAATGGAAAAAAAAGAGCAAAAATGTTCTCGGCCCACAAATTTAATCTTTTAATTGAAGTTGTGTAAAAAACTGATTTATTCAGTTGGATGGAAAAACTTCAGATGAACCACAAAGTTGTGTGAAATGAAGACTCTCATCCTCCAAAACTTGTTCTCATTTGGAGAGGAAAGAAATTGAGATTTTTTTTTTTTCCTCAGTTTACCTAAATTTGGGGTTAGAGAAGAGCTTGTTGAGCTTTAATTTCAAAACTCACCATCCCAACGAGAAGACAAAACCCCAAAAGCCAGTCAGAGAGCAATGCCTTTTCTCACATCTAGCTGGTAAGGTTGCCTTGTAGGGCCCATTCTTCTTGCTTAAGATGGAGCATGTCTGGAGTTGCACTAAATGAGGGCAATTCAGCTGCCATGTATTCTCCAGATCAGCCAGTGGAATGGTTGCAAAGCATCGCTTTGGTCTCTGAGGTGTGTACTGTGTTATCACTTCAGACAGAAAATCACAAGAGTCACATAAAGTATTCCAGTGTAAGGAATTCTGTGGTCAAAATAAAGGAAGACTAGGAACACATTTTGGTTAATGCTTCCAATGCAAGATGCACATTGAACTCCCACTCAGCATGATCTCTTGTTACAATAACTGTATGCAGGTAAAAGTTTAATATTTTTATTAGCTGAAAAGTGTATTTATTTTGACTCATTCTATTACTACTTGAACATTTCATGTAACTCCTCAAAGAGCCATAATTTTTCACAACTATCATAACCCAAACAGATTTCTACAGTCTCTGCAAGAGAACGACATCTAGAAGTATTTAATACAAACAAAACTGATTGCATTTTGTGATGTGATAGTGAAAGGCTCTGCACTAACATGAGGCTGTCATCCTCTAATGGCCACAGACTAGAAAGTGCTAATAGGCTGGCAATGGAATGGCCTTTACTGTCCCCTTAATTCACCCCAACCTTGTCTCAAGGAGCAAGATGTTGCTATTGAGTTAGAGAGTTGCAGTGGTGGATGTTCATCACCATGGACTTCACTGTGGGGCCACAGAGCCAGTTTTAAGCACAGAATTTATAGGCAAGCCCCCATAAAGTGACTGGTGCCACCAGAAGACTTGAAAAATAATGTCAAAGTAATGACATGTCCTTACATTTCCTTTATTGTGAGCAGGTACCACTTTTAGCTTGCCTTTGATGCAAAAAAGTCAGGAAAAGGTTCGGGTTTTTGCAGCAGATTGAATTAGCACTGGTCTTGCCAACAAGGTATCATTAGTCCAGAGACTGCTACAGAGTTATAAAGAGGTATTACTAATGCACCTCTCTCTGTGGCATCAAAACATTTGTCTTTATGATCTAAATCACTTAAATCATTACAGACAAATCAGAATATCTACTACACTGTAAAGCAGAAAATTATTAATCTTTTGGAATATTCTGTTTTCCACTACATCAAATCTGGGAACTTGTGTTTTTTAAAGTTCTGTATAAAATTAAGATTTGGATTTTTTTACTTTCTATTCTACGTAGCAGTATCCCAAGCTGAACGTGGGGGAAAAAAAAAAAAAAAGGTTGTTTATTCAATATTTGAATCTTTTAATAAATAATAACCTTCTCTACTACTGCTTGAAAAAATATTTCTCATCTCCAGTTTTCAAAAGGAAATCAGAAACAGACATCAGATTAAACATTTTGTGTATGTAAATCTATACTAATTAAAAAAATAATAAATTTAAAGTATCAAAGAGGATAACCATCAAATTGCATTATGCCAGGAGGCAACTCAGCCAATATCCAAGCTTTCATTTTTTCCAGCTAGGAATGCAAATATTTTTGCAGTCCCTATCCACAGTCACCTGTCTTTTCTGGTGGTGTGGTTTAAAGATATTTGTGCACTACCATTAAGAAATGAGAAAAAAGCAACAGACATCGAATGCAGCTAATAATGATTGTTTCATTTTAAATTGTAGACATTTGAGAAGTACTTGGTCATAGCTGATGTTAAATCACATCAAGCATTAATTCTATGATTCAGTGATTAAAAAACAAGCTTGGGGAACACATCACTGTAAGGCTGAAAATTAGTCTTAATTTTTATCCCACTTATGGAGGTCAGCAATTTCCCAGTTTCAGAGGGCAGGAGAACTAACACTCATAGTTTCTAGCACCATTTAGCTATAGCCACACTTAATTGATCATATTAGTAACTGCATTTCTCAATGTGATTCTCTGGATCATAAAACTGCCCAAAAGCACTATCAAGGCAAATGAAGCATCTTCATAAGCCCTTTAGTTCCAGTAGGTGCCTGTTTCCTCTGTGACCTCCAAGCTCTTGGTTGAAGAACATCCCAAGACAGGCAGCACTGGCTGTTGTACAAAGCTATACTGCTTGTGATAGTTCACATGGATAATGGCTGCGGAGTAGGGCTGAGACTATCAAAGCAAATGACTTCTCACACTCCTAAGAGCTCACAAAATAAAATCAGAAGATGCAAAATACCTGCAGTCAGAAATCAGAGTCTGATTAATGCATTTTACTGTGACTGCTACAAGAGATAGTTGTTCCAAATAGGTGTTTGCCTCAGTTTGGTCTTGAACACAGAGAAATTAAATCCATCACAAGGACAAAAGAAACACTTCAACCTGGACAACAGCACCAATAGGATGGTGATACGTCCATATGCTGCTAGAACAAGGTTATGAATAATTAAGTGATAATACAGAAAGTCAAAGGTAGTAGAAGACAGAAGGAAAGTTTTCAGATATCAATGCTACTTAATAAGCAGTGTAAGATATTGCAGCTTTTTTAAATAGATTTGTAAACATTTCTGCAGCTCTCATTTTGTTTATTTTTCTGAATAAGGCTATTTACCTGTAGTGTCGAGTAAACAGGAACCCTATTACAAAATATAATGCTTGGTCAGCCATTTCTTGGCTCTACCAAAGTAAAATATCAGTGACAACAAGACATGATAGGGAAATAAGCTGTCAAAAGACAGAAACCCTTGGACCAGGTTACAGAGCCATCCTGGAGCACAAGTATTATTTCTTTTAGGCTAAAACTAAGCAGGAATACCATTCAGGAGCACAGAGAACGCACTCCTGCTGCTAAGTGAAGGGCAGACAAAGGACATAGTTTAGTTAAGCTTTACCTTTTCCCTGCTATGGACCCAGACTTCAGCTGTAAGTCAGAGTGTCAGCTGTATCACTAGAGACTTTTTCTGACACAGCTCAGAGACCTTCTATCTGTTTCAGAGCCCTTTGAACCTAGATATCTGAACACATTCCTGACCGATGTTGGTTAAAATGCATCAGGGTTTTTCTTTTGCATATTGATGAGTGAGCAACAATCATTCAGGTATCTTCTACACACATTCAAAGTTCGAAGAGCTGTTGGTAGTTGCAGCAAGACTGGAAATAAGAGAGTGGACCTGAGAAAGGCAAAGTTTGGATGTAGTTTCTCAGAAAGAAGCCACATGTTACATCTATTTGGCCATCTGCAGATAAAGTGGGTTGTCCTGTTCTTACCCCATTCAAATACAACCATTACAGTGGATTTTAAATATTGTAATAGCTTATTTGGACATAGAAGCATATGAAGTATAAAGCTGCTATTCTTGAAATTGCCCTTTACCCTCCCATCTCAGTCCTGTATATGAAACAGTAGTGCTCTGTTTCTCAGTTGGCTTCAAATCACTAGTGTGTTTCCCATTTATAAAATACTTTTTATAGCCTAATTGGGAGCAGTTTAATTCTCAGATTTTCAACTCCTTACTACACCAGTTAAGAGTCCAATTGACTGTAACGATTCAGAAAGAGGCTGTTTTGCAGCCCTTACAATATGTCATGTAAATTCGTGTTCAGGGGCTTAAAAGAAAAAGTATTTAAATTATAGTTAACTAAAATATTATTCACATGACAAGGGTCCCATGCACATTGTGATATAATGGACTGTAGATGCTTAGAAGAAGCAGCTATGGTTTATGGACTCAAGGCCAATGAACATTTCACCCTGGAAAATGGTCCATAGCCTAGCGCATAATCTCAGTATCATATCACCAAAGGAACTTGGAGATCTGAGATGCTTATTACTTGTTCAGTCATCTAATTCTGGCCCTTACACATTTATCAGTGTTCATGAGTGTCCTACCTGATCTTGCTGATTATGAATTATTATTAAATCATACTTGTTCACCCTTTGAAGACTGAACAAACTAACTCACTTCTATCTAGGACATATTTTCAAGGGGATGTGTATTCTAAACAAAAGCCAGGCAACCTGTTTTTCTATTCTAAATAAAAACAGTTAAAAACTGCAGAGCTTTTCCTATAAATGTAATTACTATGCATCAGCTGTGGCTCTCCAGTGATACAGCATGAGTTACAACTGGAAGAAAATTATAAAAGAGTTTGTTTGACTTCTTTCAGACTATACCTAAACCAAGTTCTTCATTATCCCCTGTACTTTGGCACTTGGATGATTCTTATGAGATATGCTACAGATAGAACTTTTGCCACGTGGTTGAACTCCCCAGCAGGTAGAGGCAGAACTTGTTCTGCAGAAACAATCAATACAGATAGCCTTTCTCTTCAAGGGCTTTTAGTACAGAAACAAAAGAATGGCATCTGTAGAGTTCAGGCATTTGAGCTGAATGAATCAAGATGCCAAGAGAGATCAGTGGCAGGATTTGGTGGGGTTCTGCTGCTCCAAGGTGGCAGGACTGGGATTTTGAGCTCTGTGCCCACCATTATTAATTAACTGGAAGGTTAAAGTGAAAAAAACACCTTCATCTCTTGCTCCTCCAATTCTCCACATACATGATCTATGTTGTCTCATTAGATCTTTAACTCTGTAGAGCAGGAGCTGTTAATATGCATTTGTGAGTCCAGATTTTTAGAGAGGCTTACAACAGAACTTAAAATACAAATCATAAATAATACAATCAGATCATTTTCCTGGCAAGTTGTCTTGGCATTGCTAGTTCTATAAACAAAAGCATTCTTTATTTAACACACCAAAAATGTATGTCTTGACTACCTGTCAGAAATATAAAGGAGATCTTATATTTTTTCTGTTGTGAGAATTTCAACTCAGTCCTCCTCCCCATATGTTGATAGCAAGTCAATCACCTACTAACTTCTCTGGCAGCAGAACTAGGTCCTATATTTCTTTTATAGACAATGCTAACAACACAATATGCTGCATATGACCATCACAGTCTCACAAGGGATACCTAACTCCAAGAAGGGAGGAATTGCCTGGCAGAATTTTCATATCATTGATGATAGCTATTTTACTTTCATCGGCTTGAAAAAAAAATAGATAGCTTTAAAAAAATATCTAAAGGGCAAAGGAACATAACTTTGTGGCCCTTAGTCATAGTTCAAGCATTGTGGCATACAAATAAGCTTAGATTTCCTTTCTGTTTCAGCTGCAGGTAACGTATGTTTACATGCTGCAAGATACTCAGTGTGCTATCATTTTCTAAAGATGACAAGGACATGAACATGTGGGACATAGAACTTAAGACACAGAACATAGGACACAGAAGCCAAAGAACTTTATGATCTGTTCCGTGTCAGACTTTCTAGCCTGACAGGTTCCTTTTATGGCAGGTCAACAACACAGCAAAACCTGAAACACCTGATGCATTCTTGGAAAACTTTGCTCAGCTGATTCTGCTGTCCTACATCCCAAAATAAGAAAGGAAGAGTCAAGTAGGTCGTGTGACATCCACCTTGCATTTAGTGTAACAGCTCTAACAAACACAGCATCAGTGCAGCAAGAACAGTTATTCTGGTCTTAGTGTTGCAGTATTTGTAGTTCAGCCAGTCAAACACGTAAGGCTCTGGCAATGTCCTTGCTCATCATCTACTGCATTCCATCAATCTTCAGTGCAGTCACACACAAAGATGGGGTCTACATTCTTGTGTGGTTGCATTACTTTAGAAATGTAGCAGCCGTTTATTTGCTGTTCTTCTGGAAGGCACCATGCTAAACTTACTGCTAAATGCTACATTAAAGACTAGAACCAGGATGCAAAGCACACCCTGACCTTCTGCTCCAGCTGCTGTTTGACAGTGCATGCAACAGATATGCAGGTTGATGGAATGACAAACCAATGAGTTGTACCAAAGAAGCACAACCTCATTTCTGTAGGCAAAACATTTTTAGAAAGCCCAACAGGGCCACCATGCACAGAGGAAATGTTTGAGAAACAAAGAACATTGTTTAATGCATTTTTTCAGAATAGACAGTCTTGAAATGAGAGTAGCTTATTTTCAAACAGAAAGGACAGAATTCAGAGTACGTATGTAGGTAAAATGCTAAAACTAACCTCCTGCTTCATGAAAGGTAGCTTTTTCTTACTAGTTTGTGACTACCTTCTGTACTGACAATTACCTTAAGTGTATTGTATTGATCTGCAAAATACTTTATAAATGTCAATATATATCTAGTCTTGTTGCCTACTGCACATGAGGAAGTAAAATGAAAATGAGTCTGGGCTTAATGACATGTAACAATCTCGGATGAATAATGTATATATGGTCAATCCTCAACACTCAGGAGACCATCAGCCTAACTTTAATGTTTGAGATAAGCAACTATATGTTTTAGATTTATCACTTGAGTCCTAATGGACTTGACAAAGACATTAATATTTAAATAGTGAAAAATACAATGTCAGCAGAAAAATAGGCAGATTTACAGTTAGGGAGGCTCTCTTCGGTTAGCCTTAATGCATGCCTGTTATTCTGGAGAGTTCAGGAAAACTACTAGTCTTTTCTCCTAATTCTGTGGTATAGAAGATATTTAACTTCCTACCTTTAACCAAGAAGTATATACGGAAGCCAATTGTTACATATCTGTGATACAATCCAGGGTCCTCTATAATCTCCCTGCTGAAGTCTGGTATATGTATATAAGAATCATTTTCAGAAAAGACATGAATGTGACTTATTTTGGTGCCATGAGATCACAAAACACAGAACAAAGGAATAATTCAAATCAAACAATAACTAGATGAGAAGCTGTAACAAAAGCACACATGTTATCAAATTGATCAATGATTTTCTTGTTCTCAAATCATCCTGGAAACCACTAAAAACATAACATAGCTTCTCCAGATTGGATCTGACTCATCTTTGTCTTTATTTGCTGACATGGTACTAGCTGACATACTTGGCAAGTGAATTCCCATTGCTAGGACAGGTAGGGAATGTGCAACACTGCAGTATTTGTCTACAGGTTGCCTGGCAGGCACTGATTTAGCTTTGTTTGGGAGACACTGCCACTGCTGGTGAAAATATTCAAAATGCAAATCTGGTTTACATTTGGCCATACATTAAGATTCTTGGTAGAGACACTGGTTTCTTCTGCTCCATTGCTCTCCAAAGATACAAGAGGGATTGATTTCACATTTACAATATGAATGCAAATACTTATGAGGTATTTATTCAGATTTGAACTGCATGGTGGAATAACATGTTCCACAAAGCCATAAAGTACAAGAAGACTTTTTATTTTATTCTCCCAATGTGTAAACTGTAGTCAATAAATAATATACTTTCTGGTATGGGACTGTTCATTCATTAGGAGCTAAATGTAAAGAAATACGAGCAAGAACAAATAATGTTGATCATCTTTGGCTGCTGGCTGTAGCAAATCAAGGTCTCAGTTTATAGCTAGATTCTAGTCTCATGAGCTCAGTAAAAAACAAAACCAAGTTTAACACTAAAAGATGGCAAACTCACTTGTCCCATTGTTTTCCCAAAGGTAGTCCTGAAAGGACCCATGAGAAACAAACCTCACAGCAGATGTTGTTGTTTAAGTGGCAGCAAGGAGACTGTGACTCCAGGCAATTGGCTAATTTGTCCTGAAATTTCTCAGACATCATTAAGGTGCATGTTAACCTGAATAATGTCTGCAAAACTATATAGTAGTAAAATACTATCCAAACTACGTTACATTATGTTATGTTACGTTACATTATGTTGTTATAGGTATGCATTATATATATTAATAATATATAGTTTTATGGAGCACAACATATATTTTACAGTCTCCTTTGTCCAGAAGAGAAAGATTGAGGTCATCCTGCAGAGTCCTTCCCAAAGCACCAAACCAGGCCTGTAGCATAAAATGGAAGTATTTTATTGCTCCATGGACATGAGTAGGCTATTATTCATAGAACCTGGTCTTTTTTGGCACTTGCGTCCAGTCAGAAACCATTTTGAACCACAGATTTTAAGAGAAAATTGAGCTCCTTGTTTGAAGAAGCCCTGTCTTTGATTGATGCTGCCTTAGATGCAGGTTATATAGAAGAGCATGGGCCCAGGAAGCTGATCAGTCTTCATATGTAAAAATGCCATCTAGTTTATATTTTAAATCCTCAAATTTGTGTTCATCATTTGGAGGAAAAAAAAAAGAAAAATAGTATTAATGTTCAGCTATTTATGTATCTTACATCAAATTACAGGAAAAATTAATCCTAGCTGAAAAAAAAAAAGTAGCAGAAAATCTCTGGTTTATTTAGAATCATAGAATAGTTAGGGTTGGAAAGGACCTTAAGATCACCTAGTTCCAACCCTCCTACCATGGGCAGGGACACCACACACTATTTATCTCTGATTTATCTTCAAGCCATCATTTTTACAAATTATTTGCTTTATAAAGACTATAAATAAATTTTGTAAGATTTAAGAAGTTACACAACTGAATATTTCCTAAAACTTTTATGCTGCAAATTACTAAAATGGTTGAAGCCTCCTTTCAAGATTTTGAAATACTGAGGTGCAGGGCTATATAAAATTATTCCATCATAATTTTGCACTGCAAGAGTATTTAAATCTATCTAAAATTTACTGGGAGAACAGCTTATTCATGAATGTTTAACTTACACCACATCTTCTGGGAAGAGATTAAGATCTACAGCAAAAAAGATGAGGCAATAATTTATGTTATAGCCATTCAGGTTTAAAGACTTTTAAAGATGCATTCTGAGACCATTTATTGAGATTAAAGATTTAGTTAGAGGAAAGAGGACTGTCTGGGGTAATCCAGAAGTAAATTTTTGATAGAACTACAGAGATGTCTTATAAATTAAGCTGAATAAAGGACAACTAATAAACTGTGTAAAATACTGCTTTTAAAAAGCATAAAAACATCCAGTTAGTCATAAAATTAAAGAATCATGATCTTGAATGGAAACATGAAGGTTATCCAGGGAGTTCACAGAATCATAGAATGGTTTGGGTTGGAAGGAACCTTAAAGTTCATCCAGTTCCAACCCCTCTGCCACAGACAGGAACACCTTCCACTAGACCAAGTTGCCCAAAGCCCCATCCAACCTGACCTTGAACACTGCCAGGAATTGGACAGTCACAACTTCTCTGGACAACATGTTCCATTGCCTCACTACCCTCACAATAAAGAACTTTTTCCAAATAAATAATCTGAACTTCCATTCTTTCAGTTTAAAGCCATTACGCCTTGTCCTATCCCCACATGCTCTTGTAAAAAGTCCCTCTCCAGATTTCTTTTAGGTTCCCTTTAGGAATTGCAAGGCTGCTATAAGGTCTCCCCAGAGCCTTTTAAAAGTCCCTCTCCAGATTTCTTTTAGGCCCCATTTAGGTATTGCAAGGCTGCTATAAGGTCTACCCAGAGCCTTTTCTTCTCCAGGCTGAACAAGCTCAACTCTCTCAGCTTGTCTTCATAGAAGAGGTACTTCAGACCTCTGATCCTTTTTGTGACCCTCCTCTGCACTCAAACCAACAGGTCCACATACTTATGTCAGGGTCCCCAGAGCTGAACACTGATACTACTCTAGGTGGGGTCTCACAAGTGTGAAGGGAAGAAAAGGGGCAGAATCACCTCGTTTGACCTGCTGGTCACATTTCTTTTGATGCAGCCCAGAAAGTGATTGACTTTCTGGGCTGTGAGAGTACACTGACAGCTCATATTCAGTTTCTCATACACTAGTTCTCCTCGGGGCTGCTCTCAATCCAGTTTCCACTGGTGTTGTTCACTTTGATTTAGAGAATAAATCACTGAAAATTTCAGATCCTCTACTGCAAATGTGTTCATGAACTGCAGATTCATATTTAGCTGATGGTGCATTTATAGTAGCAAGAAGACCTATCAATACTGTATCAATGAATATTGAGATCATCTCATATCATAATCCTCCTGGATTAAGTGAATGAAAGAAAAACGTGCACATTTCTCTGAACACTTCTGCATCTCTAGCACTTTTGTATCCCTTTTGGCCTCAGTGTTTATTTCAATCTTTCCATGTTATTACTAAAACTAGAAAATAGTAACAATATGAGAAACAAGCAAGGTTATGAAAATTGCACCAAGAAGATGAAATCTTCAGTCTAGGAATCTTAAAAGCATTATTAAATGAAGATAATTTCTAATCAATTAAATGATTCGATGTAGGGGGGGTTAAAATCTTTTTTTGGAATATTGACATCTTTCTATCAAATACATGCTTGTTTAGAATGCATATGCTTACATAACAGATGCCAAACAATACAATCAAATCTGAGCTTAGCATCCTCAAATTCAATAAATTCTGTATTCAAAGGCTGTTTCTTAAATAGGCTTTAGTAATTAATAGAAATATCAGCTCTTTTAAGTCTTTCACTTACAAATTTTTGTACACTGAGCTATCTCCATAAAACAAAGTTCCCTTGCCCTGTATTTCTGCACCCTGAAGTTATGCAGACATAGGGTCAACCAACATTAAGTTTTGGAAAAATATTTTTAATTAAACTGAACACACAATGTTTGGGTTTATTTTGTGTACAAATTCTATTGCAAGATCCTCACCAGGAGTTACAGGAAAAAATTGTTATTGATGTAGCCATTATTTAGAAGCATAGAATTGTTGAGGTTGGAAAAGACCTTTAAGATGGTCGAGTCCAACCATAACTTAACATTGCAAACTCCACCATTAAACTATGTCCTGAAATGCCACATCTACACACCTTTTATGTACCAAATACAGGGGAACGATCACTTCCCTACTGCTGCTGGTCACATTATTTCTGATACAAGCTATTTAAGCTCACACTCTATGTTTAGCTTTCATTTATGCTCAGCTGCCATAAATAATAAAACAAATATGGTTAACCATAGTTATTTGGTTTACTTATCTTCAGTGTACAGTCCATGCCCATACTAAGAACCTTATCTAGATACAATGATACAACTTATGCCCCTAAATGGGCTTTAAACCAAACACCTCAAACATTTAGGAATTTTGGAGGTGAAATTAATATCACCACTGTAAAACATACCCTTTACCTCAAATAAATCTCAGTAGCCCAAGAGATAACTTTCTTCATTCCTCAAAGCCTGGAAGAGGGAGGAAAGGGAATTAGTTAGGTTTATTGATGACTAAAGAAAGAAGTTTTAAAGAAAGCTAACTTTTCACTCATACTTAGTGTTATTTTCAGACTTATAAGGATAAAAAAAAACTCTTTTCATACAGTCCAGATCTCAATAATATAGTTAAACAAGCATAGTTATACAGGCAAGGAACTTTTAAACAAGTTATCTATGTTCCTAACTTGTTAAGTCTCCCGGGTCTTCTTTTTCAAGTCTCAGGAACATAATGGATGCGTTAGTGATGCTTTCATGTAGCTGGGCTGTATTTTCCTTTATTAAGGCTATATCATCCAATTGAGGCACAATTCACTCTAAATCCCAAATCCAAAACTCTAAAATCAGTTTTAAAATATATTCAGAATTAATGGAATCCAAGTTAGGTAGTTTCCCAAAGCCAATATGCATGTAAAATGAACCCTCTAATTGCTGCAGGGATAAGTCAAGCTTAAAATGGCTTTATAAAGAAAACGCATTTTTTGCCCTGTATGGATCAACTATTTTGTGAAATATTCCCTCTCTTTTGAAGAGGGAACAAAAACTGCTATTTCTATGAAAAATATGAGTGATTTCACCTAGGACAGTATGAGATGGGGCCAATGAAGGAAAGACTATATGCACCTCCAAGTCCAGTACAGTACCATATGAGTAATTCCCAACTCACAAAAGAGCAAATTGCAAAGGAAGAACCTGAATAAGACACAATAATTTGAGCACTAAATCCTGTTAAAATTCAAATCAATGAAAAAATGTCTTAAGTTTTATTTTCTATTTCCTATTAGAAGTTGCTTGTGCTACTTATGTCTGATGAAATCATTCATGTTTGAGTTAGCCAGAAACCAGGCTTTTACTCTGGTGACCTTCTGATTGGAGATTGCTCCTGTTTGAGATCCAGATCATCTCTGCCTCATTTTAAACAGAACCAGAGGTCTTGCTGTCTGCTCATGTTCTTTCCACTAGTTTCCATTGACTTATAGTTAGAACTTTTTGGTCTTTGTTTCCTTAAAGTGCATAAGAGAATATGGAGTTTATATAAATCCTGCAGGGGGGGAGGGTGGAACAAGCAATAAAAAAATTTAGCATGGAAACAAGTACATGTATATATGTATGTAACATTATTGGGGAAAAATAATCTTATCTGAGACAAAGGTATTCAGTGAAAAAAAGAAAAATTTAAAAAAATCTACAGAACAATTCTAGAGGAATCTCTAATTTACAAATAAGTAAATTAGACAGGAATTTGCAATGAAATAAGGTAATAGAAAAATCAGTTCATTCTGCTCTGTATAGAGCCTTCTCATGATCTACACATTTACTTTGTCCTCACTCTATCTGAATCTGCTAAATAATTTTCAGACTTAAATGGTTCTTAATTAGAAAAACACCAGAAATTTGGGCAGAATTAGAGACATTTGGAAAAGGTGATGGAAGGATAGAGTTGTTTAACATGAAAACAAAATCAAGTAAAAAAAAAATCAGGTAATATGACTAAATAAAGAACAAGGGAAAGAAAAAAAGAAGTTATTAGGTTAACTAAGTGCAAATTACCAAGATGTTAAAAGAATGACTGTCTTCAAGAACAATCATTTATTATGTAAAGTGTAAGTAAGGATAATTAGATATCAGGATGGAGGAAGACTGAGGGCAATGTTCTTGAGAAGAAGCTGTCCAAAGGTGTAAAACAGCCTCCACAGTCAGTACTGGCATCCTATCCAGAAACTTTTAAATTTGCCCTGGACTAAGCAATTGAAATTAACAACCTTGTATTATCAGGGGAAAAGAAATTACTGAGGAGAGGGCTGAGACATCAGCATCTTATCCTGCCTAAATAGTCTCAACATAGGAAGACTGTCTGCAGGCTAGGAAAGTCACATCTAGGGTAGCACGTGAAGGTGTTCATGGAAAAGAAGAGCTTCAGGAGGTAAATCTAACACCTTCCCTACCTGATACTCTAGGACTGCAACACTGAAGCAACCATTAGTAAACCAAATCTGTGAGTAGACTGACTTTTCCATTCTGGGCCATGCATGTTATTCTCATTTTTCTAGACAGAAATTTTAATTAGTATGAAACATCTTTTCCAGAAAGATTTTAAAAGTCTTGTGCTAAGGAGTGTACCAATTGTTAAGCAATACCCTGCAGCTAACACTTTCAGCAGCATAGCATCGTTTAATCTTTTTTTTTTTTTAAAGTAGATTGGGGAATAAAAGGGTTCTGCATTTATATTTATATATTTATATTTTTATCAGGTTCATACTCAGTGGAAGTTTTAAAGTAAGCCCTTATGGATATACCTAATGGGCTTTTAAATAACTTCCAATGTTAGCTTGGAGACAAGCATCCTTCCTAGAACATAAATGTATTATTTTTTAAATCCCTAACAGTGAATTGACTATTCACTGTTAAATAACAATCTAATACTCAGTATGAAATAATAGCAGTGGAAACAGTGTTAGCTAAAATTCATGACAGATGATCAGCAAGGTTCCAACACTGACTACAAGATAGGTCAGTACAAAATCAGTTACATCCTGACTGATAAGTCAAGTTACAGTGAACTTGTTTTTACATTAGTTTGCATAGTTAGTTACCCTTTATTTGAAAAACAAGCAATCAACATACTGATCAGATCATAGTGACACACTACTTGACAGCAAAATTAGTAACTTATGGCACTAGAAGCAACTTTCACCTAAAATACATCAAGTACCAAAACGATTTAGGTAGACCTACTTCATTCATCTGTTTGTATTTCTACATGTCCCCGAGTTAATGAAGGAGTTATATGCACCATATCCTATGTTAAACCATATTGGTTTAATATATCTTCCAAATAGCTTTAATTGTGAGGGTGCTAGTCCTTGAAAGCAGTTTGAAAATTTCAACCTACTTTATTCCTTTATATTTGAAGTACATATGTGATTTGCACAAATGCACTTATTGCATGAGTTAGGTTAATCAAAGGCTTCTACATTAATGATCAGGTCAAGCATTATTAGTGGCAGATATCTTTGTCTACTCAAAGAGATTTTTTATTTTATTGTTATAATTGTTATAATCCAACTCTGCTGTCATTCCAAGTGTCATTGACTATTAACAGTGGTCTCTATACAGAAAACTGTAAATGACAGTTAGTGATTCACTTTAAAATATTTTCCTTTACCAAGAAGAGAAGTAAACATCCAAATAATTGTATTTATATTGCCTCTAAACTGCTATTTACAAAATAATTTTATGCTAAGGGACTTTCACAGGGATTTCATCCACCTTAAAAGAGGCAAAAGCCGAATTCTTAGATCTGGCTTGAGTTCAGTATAAAAGAAGCCAAAAGAGTCCAGTTACACAGTACTCATCCAACTCATTGGAGAAAGTGACTGAAGACGGAAAGAAAAAAGTCTAGCTCTTTCCGAAATTTGAGCAATTTCATTTTTTGAGAATTGGAAGCAAAAGCCAGGCTGCAGTGATAGATATCTTTATACTGTAGAAATATAATTGTTCTGCAGTAAAATTATGTGGGAAAAAATTGGTTTGTCCATAAAAATGACACCATGTTGTAAAGCTGCATTTAACAAACTCATACCACTTTACACCATGCCAGGTATTTTCATTTTTACATTTTAGATGATGGCATAGCTTCCAGGATGGAGGATAAATAGCTTTACCTAGATAGTAAATCCAAACAACCACAACCCTCCGTACATTCATGGTATGAACCTGTCACAGACAGCTTTCTGACAAATAACTGAAAGAAAATGGAATACAAACACACTAACAAAAGACTTTCGTTTAGTACAGGAGAGGTTTTTAAGGAGTCGATTCATTGACCTTGTATAGCAGGCAGCTTCACAAAGAATCTTTAGCTTCTCTCCATTATTTATCTATTTTTGCAGGTTAGTTGTCTTATGATGCTACAAGCTGTCCTCCCAACAACCATGAAGGTCTCAGAAGGAATTAAAATTCACAAGTAAATATACTGTCTTTACTGAGAAAAAAAAGGAAAGGTGGTATCATTTCAACTGCAGGCCTGCTATCAAGTCATAATATGTATGCAGGAGAGAAATGCAGTAAAACCATGGAAAAAAAAAGGAAAATAAAATTAACTAGTGTCATAATTAATCTTGATAAGGCAGAGAAAATTTGGTTCTACATGGACAACTAACAAACATTAGAAAAGGTAAGAGTTAATAGCACTTGGAATGCATTTGCAACTAATTAAAGGGAAAAGAGTAATGAAGTGTGCTGAAAGCAAAACCTATTAAAATGGGAGGACATTACAAATGGCCTTCTTGAGCTGGCTATTTCATATTTGCAGTAATCATTCTGCTCCTGAAATATAAAATCGCTAGTTAAATGCCCTCTTAAGAAAGTTGTAATTCACTGTAAACAAAGGGCAGGACTACAAAATGTTAGAAATTATGTGAGAAATTAAGTTACAGAAACCAGTAACATTTAATGAATAACAAAAATCATTTGTGGCATGAAATAAGATCTCATTACCTGCAGAAAAGAATAAATACCCACAGTAAAGGATCCACTGGACCCACTGGAGAGAAAGTATAATGATGAAGAACAACTATGTCCAAAAGAAAGTTGCCAATAAACCATTCATGAAAATATCTGTAGGTTCTTTTCATTCAAATAACAATTTTTTTAGAAACCTTCTGGTAGGAGAAATGAGGAAAACAAAACAACAAATCTTTCTATGGTCACCACCAAAACTTACATCTAAATTATAGCCTTTCAGTCCCTGCCCAGATAACGCTTATATGATTACTAGGAAATATCAGTGTTAGCACATTAATTCCTATAATCCTATTGGAATTCCTAGAATGAGATTTCATTGCACCTAATTTTTAACCTCTGTACTATTAATATTTCCTTCTTAGCTTGTTGTCTAGTTTCATCATCAATGAAAAGAAGTAAGAAACTAGAAGTAAGAACAAGATTTGTCTGGTCAGTTTGAGTGTTTGTGTAAGATGATTTCCCCCTCAAAACTATTCCTTTCTCTTGCCTGCAAGGAGTCCAGGCAAGTAGATCAGATGTTGTCTGTAATATAGAAGTGTCTATTTCATACACAGCTGCACTGCCAGAATCTAGGGACTGAAACTGGAGGACATTCTGCCTGTCTGTCATGGGCTCAGCAGCAGCAGCCATTTTTCTCCTTGGTAGCTGGTGCAGCGCTATGTTTTTGGTTTTTGGCTTAGGAACAGAGCTGGTAACACCAGTGTTTACAGTTGCAGCTTAGAATGTTTAGGATAGCCAAAGACTTTCGGAGCCTCATTCTCTGCCAGAGAGGAGGAGGGGAAGCCGGCAGGAAGCAGAGACAGGGTACCTGACCCAAACTAACCAAAGAGGTATTCCATACCACAGCACATCATGTCCAGGATGGAAAAACAGAGATCAGAGACCCGGAAGGGTGGGGGTGCAGTGCTTGGTGGAGCTGGGTGAGCGACTGTACTCTTTTCCCTTGTATTTCTCATGTCATTATTATTATTGGTGGTAGGAGTAGTGATTTGTGTTATACCTTAGTTACTAAACTGTTCTTATCTCAACCTGGGGGAGTTGCATTCTTTTGATTCTCCGTCCCATCGCTCCAGGACTGGGGAAGAAAGAGGGGGGAGTGAGTGAGAGAACTGTTTGAGGGCCTTAAACCATGACACTGTCTTTCTGCCTTTCTGTCTGTCTCACCATTCTCAGGACACCACACCAAAATTCAGGAAAGCTAAAATGGAGACAAAAGTACTTCCTTGTACAGAGTTCACTTCCTTCTTTATCAGTGTATCTGCTTTTAAGGCTGGAAAAGAGCATATCTTATTGTCATTTTACCAGTGATGATGATACTGAACTTGGAAGTACATTGTGCCACTCCTATGACGGGGTGTAAGAGAAAGCTATGAACAAGCTATTGAAGGCTGCTTTCCACAAATCTCACACACCATTTTTTTCTTGCTCCATTTCCAGACATACTGTCATTGTCACTAGAGCTAAGATTCATGACTTTTATAGCAAAGTTTATCACTAACTTTGAGGAAGCTTGAAACCAACCCTTTCTGTATCAGAAACTGCTCAAACTGATTTAACATAATTCAGGACAAATACAGCATAAATGTTCAACATACAAGACACTGTCAGGAAGTAGCACTTGTTCACTATTGAAGTGAGAGAGTTACTATTTGAAATGTACACACTCTCTTTATCTTCATAGTTCTTATTTCTTGGGACGGTTTTAGGAGATAGAATCCCCATTTGGAAAATCCATTTGACCCTAAAGATTTTCCTAGGAAATGTGATCTCTCAAGTGTATGTGTAAAGATTCCAAAGCACATTTGCAAATGTTAGCCTTGAAAGAGCAAAGTAAAAGAAATTAAAGCAATGTGGTTAAAACTTCCTCTTCAACTAGTTTGAGACAACCTCAGTAGACTGCAAAAGATTCCACAGCCAGTGTTAAAGCAATCAGGATTAAAACAAACCCAGAAACTATTTAGTTTGACAATATTTCCTAACCACCTTAATGGTTTTTTGTCTAGTGCACATTGGCTTCTGACATGGAAGCAGAGCATTCACGTTTGCTGAGCCAGTTTGTCATCCTCCTATATTGCAGTGGCAAATTTCAATTGGTACTGCATGCTTTAGCACTGCCAAGCCCACTCCTCTGGTAGTAGCACTGAATTTAAGGATAATAAGCTCCAAAAGGCTGGAGAGACGACCAGTGACCATTATGTGTTTGAAACTATTTCAGCACAGTGCTATAAAACACTGTCCCACTACATATAGAGAGAGAAGAAATGCTCATACAACAGAGCTACAGTCAGTTATTCATTAAGCATGCATAACACACATGCAGGCTCCAAGATTCCAGCTAAGTCAGTTTGCTAAGATAAAGGATTACCACGCTTCCTCAGAAATAACTTTTATTTTAGTGCACATACAAGCTTTTTTCGGAACATAATTATCTTTCATTGTGTCTTTATACTACACTAGAGAGCCTTGATCTGGTCAAGGACACTTTGTACAACTGCAATATAAATGCCAAATAAATCATCATCATCTGTACATATCACATAGGAGATATCAGTTAGTGGCAAAGAAAGAGGGAGTCAAGTTCTAAAGCTGCCTGTGGAACATCCTTCTAAGTCTCCAATTAAAAGACCACCATCATTCAGATTCACCATACCCTGGAAAAAAACAAAGGGACTCCTTTGGTACTTGCAAATCATGAGCTAATTCAAAGCTTATTTCAAGACAGCTGCAGCTGAGGAAGGAAGTGCTGAAACAGATAAAGAGTGTTGATGGAAGAAATACATCCTAAAATGGAATTTGAAGGAAAGGACCTTCTTCCTCCTCTCAGCTGCTGGGAAGGAGCTTTGTTTAGAATTAAGTACATGCAAAATGTGACAACTTTGCAGGGATTCTGAGCTCCCCAAAAGACAAGCAACACTGAAGGTCCAAATCCATCAGAAATAAAAGTAAGATATTCAGCATATCCCCTCTTCCTGTTCCATGCTACCATCTTTAAGGTTATTTTACATCCTTATTAATGTATACACATACATAAATGTTTCAACCATTTGTTATGTTCTACTCCATCTCACATCCTACATCTATGACAGCTGTAGCAAAGCTCGCACAACATGTGACATGGCAAGAAGTTCAAGTTATTTTTCTTCTTATTCCAAAATGAGTAACTAGAGGGCGTTTCTTTTAACCAGTGTATGATAGCTTAGGTTTTGCTAATTGCAAAACATTTTGAGCATGAAATAGAAAGTACTGAGATATCCATGACAACTCTTGGTGTAATCTATGCAATGGATTTTCTTGGATTATTTTCTTGGGTGGAACCTCGTAGTGAGAGGACAAGGAGTAACGGGTTCAAACTTAAACAGGGAAAGTTTAGATTGGATCTGAGAAAGAAATTCTTTACTGTAAGGGTGGTGAGGCACTGG
>JASSUY010027290.1:0-12015 GCA_032466535.1 Forpus xanthops | reverse complement strand
TGAGCCTTCTCTTCTCCATCTGAACCCCCCAGGTCCCTCAGCCCTTCCCCATCACACTGTGCTCCAGGCCCTACATCAGCTCCAGTGCTCTTCTCTGGCCCCGCTCCAGAACCTCAATGTCTCTCTTGGAGTGAGAGGCCCAGAACTGAACACAGGATTCAAGGTGCAGCCTCACCAGTGCCCAGCGCAGGGGCACAATCACTGCCCTGGCCCTGCTGCCACACTGGTGTTGATACAGGCCAGGATGCCATTAGGCTTCTTGGCTGCCTGGGTGTCTGCAAGAAACAGACGATGCTGAAACATTCTTAAAATGCAAAGTATGTGCCTTAGAAAAAAAAATAAGTGAGTTCCTGAGAGCACTGCATTCCAATGTGTCACTTGATTATAAAACAAACCCACTCATTAGCAGGAGGTTTCCTGTGGGCTTTCTTCTTGCGCTCACTTGAGCAGGTTCTGAGCACTCCCTGTTAGATCCATGAACCCGTGGGGCTCTCTGGTTATTTTCCATGCAGTTATCTTCATTCTTTTGCACTGATGAACTGCAAATCCTCCATGAATGCCTAAGTTGCTTCGGCTGTCTCTGATGGGCTGCCTTGCAACTGAAAGGTGAGCAGAGGGCCCGAGATCATCCGGCAGTTTTCACTTGTCTGCAGTCTGATAGACATGCTTCACTGTGGGGTGGGCTGTGGCCAGCCTGCTGCTGGGTAAACACTGGTGACTGACATTAGAATCATTAATAGTCTTGGATAAGAACGCTTTGGAAAACAACAAGTAATGGCTCTGCATCACAAACACTTCTGGTGCTCGCCCGAAGACAACACAGAGATGTAATCTGCTTTAGTTTGCTCCTTTCCTTCAAATCACAGCAAGGATCCTCTTACCTTGAAAAGCGATTGGGATCTCTTTGGGAAGGATGCAAATCCAATGGACCTTTGAAGAAGGCAAAGGTTTCTGCAAGAGTCCAACGGGAAAAGATGGAGGAAAGGCTTTAAAGCCCATTAAACCTTGAAAGCTGCCCAAACTTCCTGGTTTACATTGGTTGTGTGTTTTGAAAGGTCACAACCAAACAAGTAATTGTGCAGGCAGAACTAAAGGCCGGATCCTAATATTACATCAAACATTCATGCGGAGAGATGGGCATATTGCTCATACATTAGATCTGTTTAAAGGAAGAAGTCATTTTCCATCATCATTCACCTGTACATCCAGTGCCTACTTAGTTACTGTGTAAAGGAGTATATTTGTGTGAGCAGATACATCTACATGCTCTGCTGAAACAAATGCCTAAAACCTACAGAACAGCCCAAACTGATTAGAGTATTGCTTGATATGATGGGAAACAGAGTCCTCTAGTGGTCTCTGGCTGCCATAACGTTAAAAGCGGTCGATTTAGGGAAGAAAGCGAATGATCTCCAATACGACCTCAGAAGAAACAAGTGTTAGTCCAAAGCTGCTAATACTCGGAGCGAATTGCCCCTAGGGATGCCCATGGCAGGCTCCAGAGGTTTCTACACTTAACCTGTAGATGACTCTTAAACGCTGCCAATCATTACCCATGTGCTAAAAGCAGCTCAGGCGGCTCCTCTCTAAGAAGAGTGATGGCACTTGAGAAAAGGGTTTATGTTTGACATGAGAAAATAAGCTCACAGAGGAAGTATGTAAAACAGAATTAAATGGTGCAAGTGACGGGCTTGGAGATGAACTCGGCAGGTCAGGATTAATGTGAGCAGGGAGAAACTTCATGGGGTTGGGTCAGGAAGGAAAGTACGAGAGAAGCGGGGGGGATGAAAGTGTAAGAAACAAACGTGGTTTAGATGTGGGGATGGAAACTGAAGGGTGCATGTGAGCTACATCAGCTCAGACTTTGGGAAATGCTTTCCAGAGCAGCATCACAGGTGGAGAAGAAGTTAAGGAAGGAAACAAGTGAAGACAGCAGTCTGTGTGAGCTTCCCAAGAAAACCAAAGGGAGAATGAGGAACTTTGCCAAAGTACAGGCTAAAGAAACTACTGAAAGCACAGCAGGAGAGTGGGGATGTAAATGGGATACAAGGAAGTGTAAGCAAGATGGGGGGTACAGGCGTGCTGGCACTGAGAGCTGCTTGCTGCTGCTGCCAAGCTGACAGGGTTATAGGTCTTCATGAGAAGGTAAATACAAGTAACCTGGCACACTGGATAGGTGGAATAGGTGTGTACGTGTCAGTTTTGCAGCTGGTTTTATTCAAACCAAGAATTCCCCTATATATACAAGCAGTATAATATGAACATTCCTGCTTTCACCGTGTAGGAATCCTGAATTTCTCATACTCCAAATAAATCCATAAAATGAAGGTTTGTAAAATAATCCACTTCTTCCCTGTTAGATGTTAAAGTTTCTTTGTGATCTCCATAAATATGCAAATGGGAGCATAGCATTCCTGAATAGAACAGGGTTATCCTGGCTTTAAACACTCCCAGGTCTTAAGCAACCCTTTGGCAGAGATACAGAACGAGCCATAAAAAACCAGCAAGCAGCAGTGCCCAAGAAAGATTTGTGTGGGCTTTGTGTCAGAGTTCCCAGCACTTTCATTAGAGGCTTATCTCTGGAAAGCACTTGGAAAAACCTCTTCTCCTTTGAAGAACCTCATCAGTCAGAGCTGTAAGGGTCATCAGCCATGACCGTCAGCTTCCCTCTCCCTCCAGCATACCTCTGCAGAGTCAGAGCAGGGAAGATAAGTTCCACATGCCAAAGTTCATGGGTCAAACATCACAGAGTTGTTTTTCTAGATGGCATCTTCAAATCTTTATCCCTGGATCTGAATTTTGTCCTAAGTGCTGGAATGGCTTTTATCAGCGTTACCACTTGTAGTTCATACACCTACCAGAAAGCATTGCTGAACTTAGTGACAGACTGAAAATGAAGTCTGAAAAGATTCCATCTTTCATACAGCAGGGGAAATTCTTTTCTTTGCATGTGCTGTCAGCCTCTAACAGGGTAATGGATTAGTGCAGAGTGCTCAACCCAGTGTTTGATTTCATATTTTGACATGTGCAAAGGATTTCACAGCACTGAAAGCTGCTAAGCCTGAATCAATGCAGAGCTGGGGACTGAGCAAGGCTGTGAACAGGCAAAGATGTAATAACCTGGGATAAAATTACTGGGAAAAAGATTAACTCATTATCTAAGACATGCAGGAATGCAAGTTAAGTTTCATAAGGGCAGGTATCTCAGTGGTTCTGCAGTAGTGAGCACCAGCATGCCAAACACAGACTTCTTTTCCTTCTGAATGGGAAAGGAGTTTGCATTTGGCAGTATGAACCCCTGAACCCTGTTGTGTTGTCACCCCCATCACCACCACCAACTCCCAAAGGACCACACTTGTCTAAATTGTGATTGTCCTTCAGGTTCAATAAGAGAGTTGGGTTTTGCAGTGATAAGACACAGGTTTTGGTGCAGCATTGCAGAGACAGCTCCTGCTTTTTGGGCAACGCTACCAAAGCAGGGGGCAGAGGATAAGCTCTTTATGCCTGGTCTATTAAGACTTCTTTCAAAGAGCAAGAGATGCTTTTTATGGACTCCACGTCCAGGGGAGGGGACAGAGATCTCAGAATCACAGAATGATTGAGGTTGGAAGGGACTTCTGGGGACCTCTTGTCCAACCCCCTGCTCGAGCAGGGCCACCTACAGCAGTTTACCCAAATGATGAGCAAAGCTTTCTTGTGCCTGGCAAAATTGCTGCAATTGCAACCAGATACTGTTCACACTGGAAAGAAACTTTGATCAATAATAGCTCTAATTTCAGTAATAACAATAGCTGTGCTGAACCTTGTTTGCATGAACAAAGGTGATCGAGAAGGTAAAGATGGGACAATCCTGCAGAGTTTCTCTGCCACAGTCTCTCAATAGACACAGCTGGCCGGGAAGATGGATCCTTCTGATTTTGGTGGCTGGAGAAGTGTCCTTAGTGATTGCCACAGAAGAACACTCCTCTGCTAAAGGAACTGAAGAACACAAGAGCCTCTGGCATCACTGATCATAAGGTCTTAGTCCTGCTGCGATTTGCTGTGGGATCCTGACCCAGTGAATGTGCAACTCTCTGAGGACAGCAGTGGGTAATGGCCTGCCGCATGAGGTCCTTCCCATGGAGCCAGGCATGGGCATCTCTTTTGTCTCCTCGCCCTTCAAAAGGCATTTGACAAGGTAAGGTGCTTGAAGATGGATCAATACTCAACAACAAGTTAACGGTGCATCGATCAAACCCTGCTCTTGACCTCCTCTCCACTATACTAAGGTTGCTATTTTTCAAGTGACTGGCTGAAGCAAGGGCCTAGGAAAATGAATTGTTCTTGTATTCCATTAAAGAACAAGTTTGTGAACAGAAACTAGATTTGATGAGTTATTTGCGTTGAACAGTCACATCTCCACACCACAGACCAACTGTCATGTTTTAAACCACGTGTGTAATGACAGGAGACAGTTTATGATGCCCAGTTCTGCTGCTGCTTTCTGATGGACAAGTCACACCGCTCCTTCTACCCATTAGCACACATTCCCATCTTCTGAGTGGAGTCAAGAAGGACAACTGGATCTTAGATAGAGCATATGGCCTTCTTAGAGTAAGAAAAATGATGGCTTTCTAGCTGAGACGTTCTGAAGCGGTGTGACTGGAAATGTTAAGTGCATTTTACCCACTGTTGGCTACAAAACCCTAAATATACCCAGTGCTCCATGACATCCAAGTGCTGTTTGCACTATCCAAACGTGGTTGTTTTCCAGCCAAAGTTTTTACAGCTTCAGCTCCTGGTTGTGCAATCACCTGCCTAAAACTACAAGTGCAGGAAAGGTTTTATATCTCTCCTCTGTCAATTCAGATGCCAACCTGTGTCTCACCTGGTTTTCCCTTTTGAGCATTCAGTTCCTGTCTCCCCCAAGTTCAGCCTGCCTCTGCTCTCAATGGAGGCAGAAGGGGTGAGATGTCAGGCTCCTGGAGGCAAGGCTGTTGGCATTAAACCAGCAGGTGTTTGTTTGAGAATAAAGAACAGATTTATATAGGTTTATAAGTCTATATGGGTTTATAAGTTAGCATCTCCCTGGCCAGAGCAGGAGAGCAGCTGATACTTGTCACTCGAGGACACCAGTGTCTCAGACATGGTGGATTCTCAAAACAGAGCTAGCAACAGTCCCCATTATAGTTAATGCTCAAAGTCCTGGAGTAGTTCTTGAATGCAAGTGTCTCAACCTGAATGCTTTGCTATCCATTGAGGCAGCCACGCATCTTCTCACAGTTACTAAGCAGCTGCAAAGCAGCAGAAGGTGCTTGTGCTCAGCACCGCTTGGAAAACCCAAACCAGCACGTCCTTGTGAACTCTTCTTTTAATTCAGATGTGCCTTTAAGTATTCCTGAAGACACAGAAGTATCAATCCATGCATGCAGCTGGCCTGAACAGAGCACATTCTGCTCATGGTGCTGTTTATACTTCACCATCCATTCCTATCATTTCCTGTGGTAACTGACACTGCCATGGTTTGCTTTATTCAGCATGGGGCCTGAAATATCCAGGACCCCCCAGATCCTCCCCAATCCCACATTCCTACCCACTTTGAGGAAAGCAAGGCATCCTTCCACGTGTTTATAAGGTCCTCTCATAGTCTTAATTGAGACTGTGGGCATAATCCAAAAGCAAGTCATAAGCATAATACTGTAATTCAGATTATTACATCCAAAGAGCAGACGTACTGAATTAAATAGGCAGTTGGTTTCTGAGCACAGACACATGCTTCAGATCACTGCAGTCATAAAGGTCTCGCTGAGAGTTGTTGTTTGCTAATAATCAATAGGGCAGACTATAGAATAAATACCTTCTGACTTGCTTTCCAAGACATCATATCACTTGCAGTAGTTCACATGACAGGTATAAAAAACAGTGCAATTGTATTCCCATAGTCTTGCTGTTCCTGGTATCTAAATAACCACTGGGATGACCAGACAGAAAGAGAAAGGAGGGTAATCAGTCAAACCTTGCAGACAATAGTCACTGTAACCTCTATCCAGTGCTGTAACTGCCAGGGTTACTGATCATGTCATTTGTGCTCACTGCATGGCTTTTTGGTTTGAAGTTTGTCACAACTTCCACTCAGTTTGTACTAACAGATGGACATGTAACTGCCAGGACATGGAGCTGTTGGAGCAAGGCCACAGGAGGCCATGAGGATGATCAGGGGCTGCAGCACCTCCAGTATGGAAACAGGCTGAGGACATTGGGGCTGTTCAGCCTGGAGAAGAGAAGGCTGCGTGGAGGCCTCAGAGCAGCTTCCAGTGTCTGAAGGGGGCCTATAGGGATGCTGGGGAGGGACTCTTCATCAGAGACTGTAGTGATAGGACAAAGGGTGATGGGTTCAAACTGAAACATGGCAGACTAAGATGAGCTCTATGGCAGAAGCTGTTCCCTGTGAGGGTGCTGAGGCACTGGCACAGGGTGTCCAGAGAAGCTGTGGCTGCCCCATCCCTGGCAGTGTTGAAGGCCAGGTTGGACACAGGGCTTGGAGCAAGTTGCTCTATGGAAGGTGCCTCTGCCTGTGGCAGGGGTTGGAGCTGGAGGAGCTTTAAGTTCCCTTCAAACACCCAATTCCATGATTCTGTGATTCTATGTCCAATACATTCCTTGACAGCGCCAAGGTCTGAAAAGATTTAAAATATGCATAACAAATTAATATTAGAAATGACAGACATTAGGAATCAAAAATACACATTCGACCTAGGGCACTGCCAATGCCTTCCCCGTTCACCTGTGGGCTTTGGGTCACACAGCGACAGCTGATGTGTAACTGAAACCACACACATTCATAAAATAACGGACCATTGCTGTGACCAAGTGCCATCCACAGCCAATTCCTACTACCACACCTGCAGGGACAATCCCTGGCGGTTGTGTGGGAAGCTGTCCGTGTGTATGTCTCAGCAGTGCCTGGCTCCCAGCAGCTTCATATTGAAGGGGTGCATTGGAAATCAAATCTTTTCAGTGCATTACAGATGAGCAGTAAGGCCATAAGACACTGAATCTCCATTTGCTGCTCCCTCATCCCACAGCTTCCTGTCCACCTTTAGCCGTTTTCTACCTCAGACTCTTGCGATATGCACTGCCCTAAATGCATCATATCCAATGTGACATCCACATATATACATACGCAGACTAAAGCCACATAAACCCGACAAAAACGCAGGAGGAAGTATTCCTCGAGCCTCATTCCCAGCTATTCCCCCTGCCAGCAGCAGATGGCAGCGCTATTGCCATCCCTCAGCCCGAGCAGCGCTTTCTCACCGAACAAATCCGGCCCTTTCCTACATCCATCTGTAAAAACACTGCCCTGAGCACAAATGCCTCATGGATGGACATGCAGCCACCGGCACGGCTGCTTCCCAGGCTGAGGAAAGAATGGGCAGAGGAGGAAAGTTTGTATTCTGCAACAGGAATTACCCTGAGCCCAGTGCTTTCAGTACTGCAGGGCTGCAGGCTCACGCACTTTGAATTCAACTGCATGATTTGTCGGTATACAGCAGCCCTCACCTTGTAGAAATGTTGAACTCCGGTCTTTGTTGTCAATCTGCATTGTTTTCTTCCTCTGAAAGCAGTGTGTCCTGTATGATATGTCCTAGCCTCATGAGGTTTCCTGAGTGATGTTTTCCTGCAAAGGAAATAAGCAGTTGTCTGCATACCCCAGCCTCAGCCCTTCACAGCATTTCTCCTTGCATAGCCACTTGCACCAGCACAGAATACAAAGGAGAAGAAAGGGTTTTGCTGTTTCTTCACACAGATGTACAGAAGGATACAGATCTCTGCCTAGTAGAGAGAAGTAAATCCTCTTCCTTGGGCTTAGGACCCACATTTCGCTATCTGCATCGTGCCCTGCTTCTGCCAGGTACCAATTCCAGCAAACTTTGTCCAACTCAGTCCAAATTCAGCAAGAAGCAAAAGTCAATTCACCCTTTCCCTGCAGTTACTGTGATATTTCCCAGTGTAATTATTATTCCTATGAGAGTTTTAGATAGAAGAATGAAACAGGCTTAAGAGGAAAGCTCAGTTGCAACTTTCCCTCCTAACTGGCTGCCCTGTGTTATGAGGCTCAAGGCAAAGAGAGCCTCAGTGCCAAAGCAGGGGAAGTTTTCTATAACTAGAAGGAAGAAAAAGGAATCCAAGAGGAAAAATACTTCTTTTCCACGCTCCATTAGGAGCCCAGGAGCAATTGAGGCACGTTACGAGGAACTGCAGCCACCTAATTAGAAATAATGTTCCAAAGCTACACTGATGTCTTCTGCACCTGCAGCCCGCTTCTGCAAACAAACATACACAAAACCAAGGACAAATCACAATAAATCTAAGCAGACAGGTACAAGTGAATTGGTCTGTGGAAGTGACACGTCTCCCTGCTTAAACGTCTACCGCAAATCCCGAGGAGGCATGGAAGGATTTAATCTAATTGGGTTTGCCACTTCCCTGCAGCTTAATGTGAGAATAACTGCAATTATATATGACTGTACTTAGCTCAGGACCAAAAATCCATTTATTAGGTGATTAGAATCTATAGGAACCGGGGGTTTGAGATAATTTGGATGTGCTGGTTACATACTTGGCCTGCTAGATGTTTTGTGGTTGCAGTTTCCAAATTGCTACTAATGAGGTGGTAGTAGAAAAGCAGATGCAGTTAAGCGTTTGAATGGATGGCTCGGAAAGGTTTGCTTCTCGCTTCAGAATCCATAATGGCACCGTCTATGTTGGCTCAGTGCTCTGCAAATCTCATAACATTCAGCAGGAGACTGGGAAACCAAGAGGTTGCTGGGGTTCAGAAATGTGTTCGTCATAAAGCAAAGCACCTTTGCATGTGTGGGGCCCCACCGAGTTGGCACAGCACGGCAGAGAGAGGCGGAAAGAGTTATGTTTAAGGCCAGCCTTATGGGCGCAGGAGAGGGAAGAGCCTCTGGTCTTCTTGTGGTGCACCATCTGAGAGGGTGCAATTAGCAAGAAGTGCAAGAAGAGCCACTGGGCCATTCCAAAGAAATGTGGTACCACCCCTCTCCCACCTGTTTCGGCTTCAAGAGGAGATGGCTGGTGCACTCACCATGGAGCACAGCGTGATGAAGCTGCAAAGCCCTGTCCTTGAAGCTTTTGTCAGCTTGTGCAGCCATAATAAACCTCTTCCTGCCAAACAGATGTTTTTAAATGAGGCAGTAAACTCCCACAATTCCTTTTCCTTTCTCTAAATCAAGGTGATTGCTGGGATAAAGGTGGATTTTCTTGGAAGTCTGGGAAAATTCACCTATAGCCATAGTCCAGCAAGCACACAGTGAGGACAAGCAATGCTACAGTGAATGCCTTGACTGTGGGGAAACATTCAGGGGCTGTTTGTGACCTGTTAGACACCATTCAAGATCATTGGGACCATACTCAACTTGGTTTACGAAACCAGACTTCAAATATGTGATCCTTACATACAGGACCTGGGATTATGGGGGCTTGGTTTTGCTCCCAGCAAATGTTCCCATTGAGATAGCTGCTGTGAATGCAGGCTTCATGTGCCCCATCCAATCTAAGTTTACTGGTAGCCGAGATGCTGATAACGTTATAGAACAGGCTGGGTTGCATGTAATTTTAAACAGATTTGTCTTTTAGAGGCTCAGCTCTGATCCAAACACACAACTACCACAAATGAACATAATTTCTCTAAGCTCTGCCTGAATCAGACCCCGCACCAACTACCTGCAAGCTGAAATTCAGAGTTAAGGTCTGCGTCCAAATATGCAGAACCCCACAGTGAAAATCTTCCCTGGGAAATGAATAAACTTACACATAGCTATTGGCATGATTTTGGTAAAAGAACACAAACCAGAGAGGATTGCTTGGCAAAATCATTGTCCTCAGTGCTCATGTTACAGCACCACAAACATAAGTGGCAACCCCTCACCAAAGATAGAGGCAGCCTGAACTAGCTGGGTTTTCTCCTGCCTTCCAGCCTTATGACTGCTTAAAAAGGTTATAATTAAGATAATTACTCTGAATGATGTCTAAAATGAATGCACAGTTATCGGCTGTCAGCACTGGCTCCTGGTTCTGAAGTTACTTCTCCCCTCACCCCTATCCTCACCCTTAAGCAGAGATGGCAATGACATTAAGCACTGATGTGCCTTCTGCAAGGCAAGCAAAGGCTGTGCTCCCAAACGAAGGTAACTGCTCCCCACCTTCTCTGAGGAAAAGGCATCAGGCAGAGTAAAAGTGCTCCCAACTCAGGCCTGCAGAGAGCATTACCCAGTGGATGGGTGGGCAATGCAGGAGGAAACCCAGACTGTGCTCTGTGTGGAAGATCACTCTCTGGTGGAAAAGCTGGTAAAATCCTGCAGGGAAATACGGTCTCTTTACACTTCTGCAGGGACCAGAGGAGAATGGTGAGGAGTAACCTCTCCTCTCCCATCTCACAACTGAACAGAGAAGACGTGCATACACACAGATGCCTTTCTTCTAAGGTAGCACCAAACAGAGAAGAGGTGCATACACACAGATGCCTTTCTTCTAAGGTAGCACCAAACAGAGAATAGGTGCATACACACAGACGCCTTTCTTCTAAGGTAGCACAATCCCTGGGCTTCCTTCAGAGAAACCCAAGTTCAAAAACCTGAATGTGGCAGGTACAGCTACCCAAGCACCGGGCAAGGAGTACTAAAGGTGAGAATGGTTACCTTCACCAGCCTAAGCCAAGGGCCAGCAAAATGTTAAGCCTTCCGGGGTACCTATTTAATCAAAAGTTAAGCACAACATCCTCATATCAGAGATACTGAAACAAGTGGGAGGGGGGTGACCAAGTGTTTTCTCTGAAAAGCCTTTAAAGGGTAACTCAAACAGGGATATACTTCTGACTTCTAGCACGACACATCCTGTGCCATTACATTTGGAGACACAGAAATTATCAGGATGAGATCTCAAATGGCTGTAGTATATCACACCACAGTGAATGTGCAGCACTACCCAACCTGATGCCACATGACAAAGTGTGACAGCTGATCTGTATTGCTTAGGAGAGATTGTCGAGATGTGCTGAATATTTTCTAAACTGCTATCAGAAAACATATGTTTCCAATGGGTAATGACACAGTGGGTCTGAATAACTCATAAAAATTATGAATGAAGCGTTCTCACCTTCTTTTGACCTTTTTTACTTCTGCAGCAGGCAGAGCTGAATGTGCAGCACACCAGAATGCATCTGAAGAAGAGACGGATGATAATAAGAAGCTGTTAAGAGATGCTCACTCCCCTGGCTCTATTAGTTCAGCTTGCTTGCACAGAAAGAATTTCCCTGCGCGTGTGAACATGAGGATAGATCAATAAAGGGAAATATGCAGGTTGATCCTTTCTCAGCCTAAACTCTTCCAAGATGCACACACGGTCCAAAGCCTTGTTGAAGGCTGAAGATGGGGGGCTGTGCATCAGGTTCTGCCTGTGCAGCACATCTCCAACACCAGCTGGGAGCACTCACACCACCTCTGGCTGAAGTCACGTTACAGAGGTATCTGGATGCTTTCACTCTCCTCCTGCATTTTCCTGTCTCCCACAGTTACAGTCAAGATACATTGGGCTACTCACCCTTTGCAGAAAGGTCACAGATCATGAGATATCTTCCTTGCATATAAAATGATGACTGCTTGTCTTGTCTTTCAAATCTCAAAAGGAGAGCAGTATATTTCCAATGCCAGCAGAAGAGCAATACCTGAGCTCCCTTAGACAAAGGTATGGGGCACAGAGCACAGAAAAGGAGAGTCTGGTCAACCAAAACGAAGAACCTCAACCTGCAAGTCAAGGAGGGTGATTCTTCTCCTCTGCTTTCCTGAGACCCAATCTGGAGCACTGTGTCCAGCTCTGGAGTCCGCAGCATAAGAGGGATGTAGAGCTGTTGGCATGAATACAGAGGACTCAGAGATGCTGTGAGGGCTGGAGCAGCTCTGCTCTGGAGCCAGGCTGAGAGAGCTGGGCTGGGGCAGAATGGAGAGGAGAAGG
>JASSUY010027287.1:0-58281 GCA_032466535.1 Forpus xanthops | reverse complement strand
ATTCTTTTGATTCTCCTTCCCATTTCCCCGGGACTGGGGAAGAAAGAGGGGGGAGTGAGCAGAACTGTTTGAGGGGCATCAAACCACGACAATGGAGATTTCACATCACTTTACGTAATTTGCTCCCATTCTGAACTGCTGTCACAAAGAATTAGCTTATAAATCCAGTAAGTTTGTCTCCCACTGCAGGTTGTGACTGTGGCTTCTTGTTTCTCTGATGCGCTAACAGAAGCCTGGATCTGCCTTTTTTAGACATCCTCAGCATTGAAACACAGTAGTTAGACTCCTATTTAGCTTTTTCAATACTGAAGTGTGTTTCCCCCAGATGCCCTTTTTATGCCATGTGCTCCGCACCTCTTTCCATCCTAACAACAATCTGATTTACTCCACTTTGCCACTCTCATTCCTGTACTGGAGCAAATGGACACACGGCACACCAAGAGCACACTTGCAAGTAATAAACTGAGAGAAATAATCACCTCCCTGTATGCACTGGCTGGCCTTTTGCTAATGTAACCCACAGTGTAGTTGACCTTAATGACAGCAGGGGTATACAGCCAGCATGGTCAGCCTTCCAAATAAGACCTTCAAGCCCTCTTCCACAAAGTTGTTCCATGAGTAATTAGTTTCCAGTCTGTGTATCTACATTGGGTGATGTCACTTAGAGGCTTTTCTCTTATTCAGATGAATTTCATGGTGTTCCTGTCTGCCTGTTCCTCAAGCTTGATGACATTCCTCTGACTGTGTTTCCCTTAAGACTTTCCCTGGACTGTTTGGCATTCTCAGTTTTCATGACAGCTACCTGAAAAAGAGAGCAGAGGGTACAAATATGTTCTCTATTTCCTATTCTGTGAAATATTAAGGTAAATAAAGATTTTGAGAAAACGAAAAAAATCACTGTTGGGAGCAGTGAGGGCCAGGGGATGGCTATGGGCAGGGTATCAGGGACTTCAGGGGCTCCTTGGGCCATTTGGATAACCAGGGTCTATCCCTCTGCCTCCATTGAGAGAGCAGGGCATGCTTCAGATAAGAGCATCCATTTCTGTACTTACTCCAAAATCTCACAGATGGCAATTTTGCCTAAGAGACAACAGGACCAAGCCCTGTACACTCTCTTTATATAAGTATCATTATTATTCTAAAAGATAGTGTATAATTGCCATCGCTGTTTTGTCATATAAAGCAACCCACACTAAGTGGTATTATAGAGACAGCGATATAATTTAACATACAATAGAATATAATGCATTCAGGTCCAGATGGTCACTGATAAAGAGAAGCTTTTAAACATACCCAGTAAAAGCCCAACTTCACCTACATGAGGATGTGGTATAAAGTAGCTGATTTCTGAATTCTCTTGGAGCAATAGAAAGAGAAGCAAAACACTGTGAATATACTTATCATTTGTCATTAGCAGCTAGAAGCTAATAGCCAGAATCCTGCTACAGCATATATCCTACAGTGATTGTAATTCAGATGATGAGACTTATTAGCTGCAGAAAAAAAATTGTTGCTCTTGGAGACAGCTAATCAAAAAGGCACCATTTATAAACAGTGGTCCTAAAGCTAATTTATGACCATTACATGGTTATAAGGAACATTTTGCAGTTAATGGATGGTGGTAAATGGAAAAGAGAAAGCAAAGACTTCAAGAGAGGTATTACATCTCAGAAAACAAATTCCAAAAGTCATGCTGTCTCTGTTCATGTTGCTTTTAAGCGTTAGCAGTGATATTCATTGCTGTGAAGTCACATAGATGATCAGCAGTTATTTAGAAAGCCAATCCAGGAAGCTGCAAGTGTCCTTTTATTCCACCTAAATTTCATTTCAGTAATTGCCAGTTGTTAAAAATATAAACTAATGTTCTTTTTACTTATGATCAGCTAAATAAATATCATGATAGACTACAAAATTTACAGGAAAATGCATACTTATCCTGGCTTTGGCTTTAAAGCAGTTCAAATCGCAAGCTAGTGTCAGTACATTTTCTCATGGAGTCTGAGGGCATATAAATATTAAAATGCAATTTGAAAGGTTTGGCCAGGTCCCAGAGCAGTATTGTTTATGCAGTGCTTGACAGTGCTATTCAAATAAATCAAGTTACAAACGTGTCATGATTACTGTTAAAGTGAAAACTGCAATCCTAACAACTATTAAGATAAATGATATCACACATGGAGGAAAATATGAAAGTATTTGATGTGTGCTCTGTCTCTGTGTGTATGGGTGTGCTTGCATACACAACCAGCTGTCCCTCAGGAAATTTAAAACTGTATCCAGCAAACATCCAGTTCTGTAAACAACCAGCAACAACTGCACATTCACTTACTGTGCATGGGATAAAATGGACTTCTGCTTTGATTTCTCATTAAATCTTTGCTGGGTATTCTATAAGCTTGTGGAGTTTTTTATTTACTTATTTTTCCTTAAAGACAGAAAGAGATCTTTAGCAACAATCAAAGAAGTGCTACGACTTACTTGGTTGCTTATAGTCAGCAGTCTGCTGCTTTTTCTAGCAGCATGGTGTTGAGGGATATTAAATTGCAACCAAAAGTAGAATATAAGCTCCAGCAAAAAGAAGGCTAGAATTAGAGGCTGCGTGAGGGACTCATCTCACCACATTTTAGGCCCCATCTCCACAATGTGGACATCTACGGCTGAGATATTCAGTTCTCTACACAGTTGTATGACAGAAGCAGGCATTTTTAGAGTAGTCATCTGACCTAGTTGATGGTTTAAATTTCGCCAATGTCACTTTGGCATATGCACTGAGCATCTCTGAGTATCTGTAAGCAATGTTTGCAGTGATGTCACATGTCGTCAACCCTTGTGTGTTGTTCTGTTTTCTGTGGCTACATGAAGTTAGCGGTACTTAGGGACATACTTATCTTGATAGCAGTACAAGAAGCTTAGAAATGTCTGGTTACTTGTTCTGACCTTCTTGTGTTAGTGTCTAAACCCAGCCAGCAGTAAATTAATACAGATTTAAACTGGTGAGCATCTCTAAAATGAAGGGGTTGTGTATCTGGTGGCTTGTTATGGAAGTCTTATGTGAGTAAAAGTAGAAGGCTGATGTGGATCATAGACCAGTAAATACAAACACATTTTTTACTGTTAGTGGTAAAAGACCTCAAACTTCATGTTGAGCTAACAGTGTAGGGTCTCAGAACTTGCCTGAGCTCACCTTGATTTCCTCTGAATCAGTGGTGTTTCACTGGAGTAGCAATTATCTAGTCATATGGTGACAAATGAGGAACTGTGCTTAGGTTTAGCTTTAGTTTCTAATGATAGCAAGTACAAGAAACATTAGAAAACTGAACACAACACCAGGGTAAAGGGGTAGTATAGATAAAACAGGTCTTTGTATAACAATTCTCACTCTATTATTAATTAGGCTTTTTTATTATTATGTGCATAATTACATAATTCAGATTAAATAGGCTGTTAAAACTTTAATTAGACTAACAGTAACTCATAGCTCCACATGTACGACATGTTCTATTTTGGCCATAGCAAGACTTTTAATATAACAGGATATTAATACGCTTGGATAATTAGACAGCAGCAGCAGGTATAAAGCAAGAGCAATTGCAACTCAGTTCGGTCTACCTCTACTTTCAGTTTTGTAAATGATAATGCAATTAGCACCCTCAACAGAAAATTGATTAGCGTATATGAAGTCCATTGGTAAATTCTGTCTGTATGACATCAATGATAGAGTACAATGTGCTCTATGAGCTTTTCCCTGGTATATAGTCTGAATAAAGATCCTTGGCCAAAAAAGGTGAGAAGTCTGGTTTTAATCTGATTTTGTAATCTAAAAGATCAAGGTCCTGCTTGTTGAGAAGACATTGCCATCAGAGCCACCAGAAGACCTCAGATGACTGTCTGCGTATGCTGTGGGAATAACATGACCCTTGTACCTGTAGAGAAAACTCAGTTCAAGGAATGCATTATTAAAAGTAGACAGCACAGATGAATGCACTGCTCATCTGCAGTGTCTCTGCATGTTACCATGGATATACCCACTCAGAAATAAATCATAATCCCTCTTAGTGGAATTGCCAAACACTTCATCAGCTGAGCTCAAACAAACCAGAGATGAACCAGTAGAGTATACTCAAAAAACAAGTTTAAGGGGCAGGGAAGACTCATATAACCTTTGTGAAGAGTTTGAATACTGTGCATGTAAATAAAACTGTAGTACAACTTTACAGCTAAATGCACCTATTAAGATTTTATTTAAAGTTGATGGAGCATGTACAGAAAAAGGGGAAAGAAAATTAGGACTGCAAGAAGCATTCAAAAATTTAAGTAGTCATTTGAGACCAAATGGAAGATTGGAGAAGGCCAGTGCCAATGATCCTGACAGTCCGGCAGAAATAGGTGAAAACTGATATTTGGCCTGCTTAGAGAGTTCGTTTGCCAGAGTAGGACTTCTATATGGATGTAAGGTGCCACAGGCCTGAGCATGAGTTTTCTCTGCACAATGCACTGCGTAAGTCTGGAAAGCCTGTTTGTGACTTTTGTATGTTTTAGCTAATGTGACATTTTAGATATGTAACCTACTTCATCCTGAAATGCTATACATACATGTATACGAGCACATTTATTTTTAGCCATTCTTTATGTTAAAAAAGGCAGTAATTTATTAAATAACTTGGAATAAATAGCTCCTTGGTATGCATTTGAGTGAAAACCTATGAGGTTTACAAAGAAACTTCCTATTTATTGTAACTTAAGGTTACGCACATATTTCATTGTGATGGAAATATATGTAGAATCAATACCTTGTGTGACAAACACAGTCTGATATTTTCACTGCTTTTCTGAGTAACTAATAAGGCCAAACAAGAGGAAAATGCTGTTTTTAAACATGATCATGTCATTTCTGATCTGGAATCAGTTGCCAGTTTGGAACGGTTGCTCACTTTTTACAGTATCATTCAGAATTCTGTATATATGGATGGCTTGGTTCTTGGTCTCTATTTTACAGCTCCCTGTCATGGGATTGATTATTGTTCATTGTGGCTGACCACTGGAAATTAGTATTGCTACAAATTTTCATCTAGCTAATCAGGAAAAATATGTAGGAGAAAAGTTAATCATTCATTGACTATATTTCAGTATCTTGGTTGATTGCTTATTTTATACCTATGCATATGCAAAAATAGAAAATCAGGCAACATTGTGTCACCTTCTATGCTCCTCAGTTTATCGTGAACTGGTTTACTTTTTGGGTGTTATAGCTTAATTAAAGTCAATATATTTTCCTTTATGTCTATTTAGCTTCTTTCTGCTCCTTTAAATGGCTTCTTCTTCCTCAAACATATGAAACAGCAAAGGAGATCTGTTCTTCCTACCCAATTTTCTCTTCCTACCCCTCCACCTCAAGGGTTCATGTCACTGTATTATCACTTCTTGCCTCCCTCTTTTGCTGTTTTTGACATAACAGAATTTGAAAAGTCATTTCTCACCAACAAACATCATCAGAAAAGAGGTATTCTTCAGTTTGGGTCTGTTAAAGGTTTTTATGGGAAACCCATGATTTTTAAATTCTTTTTGTTTGTTTGTTCTGTCTTAAATACATAGGCTGTTAAGTGTCCACTTGCCTATGAAGAGAAAACTATACTGCCTTTTGCTAATGGATATCTCTGAAATACTGTAGCCTTCAATCTCCCCAAAGAAAAGAGGAGTGATTTTCAGTTCACTTACAGCCTGGAGGCAAACAGGATTTTCTCATTTGTGAAAAAGAAAAAAATCACAGGGGTTTATGTACTTTCTAATGCCAGCTGGTACAATGCCAGAAATGTGTCCAGTAAAACTTTCTATACACTGTATATAATGTGCTTTCCTGAATTATTAATCCACATATCCATGAACTGCTGTTGTTTGAACATGCAAATATTGATTGAGAGGCAGAGCAAAAGGGGCATGACCAATAAAGTAACATTATGGAATGGTACTTAATTGAACAATAGTAAATACCCGCTAAAAACTCAAAATGCAAACCAAACCCTATCCTCTTATTTTCTGGTAAAATGAATAATTTGGGAATATATGTCTTGTAGCGGAGCCTGCTGGGTTTATACTAACTGCATATGCGTTCCTTATTATATGTAGATACATTTATTCAGTTCATGCACATAATATCAAGTTGATCTATTGCAGATGACAAACAGTGACTACCTGAAATGTTACTAACAAGTAAAATGCAATTGTGTACCTTGCCAATATTGCAAATTTAGAAGACTAGAGTGTGAAAACCTTGCCTTGAAGGTTAATGTCATGTTGTAATGAATTTTTTTTGAAGTTTATGACTCAAAAGTCCAGATGGTAAAACAACAGCTCAGGTGAAGGAATGAGCCCATCTTACATCCTATAATAAACCAGATGCATAACTTACTTAAAATGAGCTTCCATTTCCAGTTCCTTCATAATTCTATATAATTAAAGGTTTGATAATGTATAAAAGCTATTAAATCTGATGCTGAAATCCTCAGAGTCATCTTTTTACTAAGATATCTGAAAATATCTGTGGTATATTATGTGTGGTTCTGTAAATCATATACATTTTTCATAGCTGTTTTCATTAGCAATTTTCTTCTTTTAATGGCTGTATAATTAAACCATAATGGGAAATTTAGGCTTATGTGTATTCATGGAGAAGTAGTTATAACAAAACTAACTATAATTAACTATGTCCCCCCAAAATGTTTTACTTTATACACCAACTCTTGTTTTTCACAGTCCTTATTTTCTCCTGCAGAGAATAATATTGACAAAAAAGTATTGAATATGGACTTTCAAATCCACATGTGGTCTTTGTGCCTACATCTTTGTTTTCAACACAGTTTGTACTAACTCTGACTAGAGCATTATCTAGGACTTGGGCTTGTGTGCTATTTCAGTAACCTTACATAAAGGGGCACGTTTTTGTCTAGTCAAAATATGCAGAGTGGAAAAACTCCAGGTGATTTGTATGATACTTCATTTACTTAGCCCATGGTGCTAATTTGCCTTCTTCATTGTATTTTCTGGCATACTGAATTTAAAATAGTATCCACTCAAATTTTACAGCATTCTCTCATGGTAGTATTTTGTGTTCTACCACCTCTCATAATCTCCAGATCAGTAGAAAATGAGACATTTCATGTTTCCATTCCTTCCTAGTGCATTGTGGAGAAGCATGAGCTCTGCATATAAATGGGAATTCATGGCCTCCTGGCTTTTCTGGACTCGAAATATGGAGCGCATTAAATTCAGCAGAATTTTACATTGACTTCAGAATTTCCATTGACTTCTGAGGTGCCAGAATTTAATTATCTCTCTTTTCTGCATATCTGCATCCAGGTTTGCAGGTACAACCTAGAGTTTCAAATTCATTTTCATATTAAATCAATAGTCATGGATTTTCAACATCAGCAGGACAAGATAACAATGTAATTAATTTAATATACTCCTTGTCATTTTCTTGCAGTACGCCTTTTAATTATTTTTATTATTATTTATTTCAAAATAACTATTTCAGAATACTTGTCTTTATGGATTTTTTCTGGTATTCATTGTGGCAATAATAATAATTGTTTCTGTTTGATGGTTCATATAATCTATAGATTTACTGACTGTGCTGTGCAGCCAGACATGAAAGTGATGCAAAAGGCCTTTTACTCCCTGAAGAGGCATCCAGAGAAGCGTTTGCATGGAAATGTTTCAAGCATGCAAGTAGCCCTGTCTGAGAAGCAAACGAGTAAACAAAATGTGTGAACCTGAAAGGAGTCATATTCCAGTGATGGATCTATGCATGGATTCACAAACAATTCTTCAGATTATGTCCCCTGTTTTGTGTAGTACATAGCTTCTCCAACCAGTCCAAGAATCCAGGTTAACAGTAACTTTTATCAAAGAACAGGATGTGTTAGTTTTGACGAAAGTGAGTTTTCAGATAGCAGGATTGTTTTTTTCATTGACACTGTTGGGTCATGTTGCCTTGATATGACTGTGGAATGACAGCACTGTTCTCCATGGCCACACACCTTATTATTTATTCCAGTGTGACTCCTACACAGAATAATATACTCAGCCAACGCAAGGAGAGATAGACCAAAGCTTCTCACATCTTAGTCTGAATTACTACTCTCTTGAAACTTCATGTGAGGAATCTTACGTTCTTTGCAGGACACTTCTTTGACGAGAAATTTGTCAGCACAACAGAGACTATGGACATCAAAGATTAACATGAAGTTGGAAACATAAGAGGTTACTTGGTTTTGTAAGTGTATCTTTATTGAGATTACTAGAATGATATTTCTGGAGTAGAATTTCTGGACAGAAAGGTTTTCAATATGCAAAAAAATGCAGTTCTGTGATAATTCTTCAATACTTCTTTTCTGATTTGAAGGTTATCTGGACAGATTGGAACACTTCACCTGAGGAAAGGGCATGAGACTTGGCAAAGACATGATACATGATTGATGTACGCAACAACAGCAACACGACATATGACAGGAGTACCATGAGAGGGCATGGAAAAGGGAACAGACAATTGTTCACTGACTTTTCTGACGCAATCACAAGGACATCAAATGAAAATTGGAGATGGAAAAGTTCAGACCAGATGAGAAAAGCTATTATCTTCATTGTACTTGCACCTAAATTTGTGGAACTTGCTGCTGTTACTTCTCATGGATGTTTCCATGGGCTCAAAAATCAGTTAAAATGTTAGTAAAAATGCACCTCAAAGTTTTTAAAGGAAATTAAATTTCCCTTCAGCACTGAATATTAGGATGCCTGGAAGTGGCTATGGCTATTCTCATGTTTTCAGATGCTTGTAAAATCTATGCACGAGCTGAGAAAGGTAACTGAAGGCACGAGGTTTTGTTATGGCTCATTACTGCTTTCTGACATGTTTAGATTGTGATTATCAGAAAGAATGGATAAATGAAACTCCAGCTGACTTTGAGAAGTGTTACATATATTCTTGAATCAAAATGAGGTCCAACGTATCATAATAATGTATTGAGGTTTAATTTTTTTGGGGGGTTGGTTTTTACTTTTTTTTCTTAGTGCTAGGCAGGTTGGCAAACAATTTTTAGTTAAAACTGGTTTTTGAACACTGGGTAAAAAATGGGAGTTTCAGGTATTCTTACGTCTAAGATTTTAAAAAGTGAGAGTGGAAATTTCTTTCCTTAATCATAGTGAAAACTGGAGTATTTTGGTCCTCAAATTTCTCTCTGGTATCCCATGGAACTCGTAGGCAGAATGAGATGTGAACTTCTGCTTCTATAGCCAAACTCCCCCAGGTTGACTTCTGTTATCATGCATTATAGACATCTGACTTCCACAGTAAATAATTTCCATGAACTTAGAGGTGAGACTGGTGAACTTTGGGATAGCTAAGTAAGAGTCTTGTTTAGAAGAGGCTGCTTTATGGAGTACCTGCATTGCAACCCCTTTACTTTATCTTGATGCCTTCTGAACAGAAATAGTTGGGATCACAGCTGAGATTTGTCCAAAGCTTCATAATTCCTTTGAATGCTTTTCATTTGAAAATTTTCTCTTTTCTTATTTTTATGTTGCTTCATTGTATTCAAGTAAAGATTTCTTGCACTTGCCATTATTTCCTAAAACAGTAGGCAAACTCACAGTAATAGTGTCTTACTGCATTTAATTTAGTAGAGGAGAGCTGAGACAGAAATGATTTCTGGTTCTTTTAGGCAACTTTCTGCTACTGTGAGATGGATACATTTTCCTCTCTCTTATTCCTAATATCATCACCTTAAGAATATGAGGTTTATTTAAGGTAAAAGCAATGTCAGGAGCCCACAAAATCAAAACAATGATTTATCAAATGTGATTAATCACAATTAAAAGGCTGTGAGGCATTCCTGCCCTTGACAGAGGGGATAAAACTACATTATATTAAGATCCTTTCCAACCCTATCTATTCTATGATTCTATTTTAGTAGTCTCTAACTCAAGAATGTTGAGTTATCAGAAAAGAAAATTAAGTTCTATCTACTGTAAAAACCTGAAAAACTAAAAGAAATTATCACATCTGAAAAAAATGTACCTTAATAAAACAATTTGGAATTAAGTTAGATGACCTCCACAAAGTATACTGTGGCACATATATAAAAAATGACATTTAATATGGAATTAGATATGTTTAAGTTTTTTGCATATATTTTTGAGGTTGGCAGTGTCGTGTAGAACAAAAATTTTCAGAGGTATTTTTTAATTAAACCCAGAATTACCCTCTCTATCTAATGCTGTTGGTTATCTTTTCCTTTGAAAGAGCTCTTCGTAGCAGATTTCCTTATAAGCAAATGCTTATTTAGACAAATAAATGCTTCTATGAATGTTAGTCAATCAATTGTAAATAAAGCATAGATTTCAAATGCTTATTTAGACAAATAAATACTTCTATGAATGTTAGTCAATCAATAGTAAATAAAGCATCAGTTTTCACAGAGACAAATACTCAATCTTTCTCTCTCGCTAGAATTTAAACTGACTGTGGTCTGTAGGTAAAATGACATGCTGATTCACAGCAGAATTACTCTTGAATTTATAAATGTAGCTGTAAAATTGCATTTTAAATTTGTGAATCATTTTCATTGCATTTTTTTATCAAAGGGTTGATGATATAACATACTATATATTGCAATTTAGAAGATAGGATTCAGTATGAATCCACTAGAAAGAATTAGAGGAATTTTTGCTTTAGAAAGAAAATAATCTGGTGAAGTCAGTTTTATTACTTCCACGGTATTTAAATAAATGGTATCCAGATGGAACATCCAGAATCAGAATTTCTATTGATATCAATAGTATTTAATGCAATAAAACAGCTCTCCTCTTCTAACTTCCACATGAAGCAGAATAACATTCAGCTCCTGAATTATCATCAGTCTGATGTGAGTCACTTTTGAGGATGCATCTGGAGTTTGGAATCATGTTTTAGACTTTCCGGCACTGGACTGAGTCCATCATTTGAAGTTTGAGAGTTATTGAAGATGTGGAATGTACCAGTGGAATGTGTTAGAATCAAAATAGTTATTATAACAAGCCAGAAATGGGAATTATTGCAGCACAGATAAAGACAGAAAGTTGGTGTTCTGCAGAAACAGTTCCTTCTTAAAAAATCAATGAAGTATCTAGTGTCACTGGTCTTGCTCGGTCTCAAAGTTCTGTGTGTAGGCACAGCCTCATAAAGCCACACACATGTACAACTGAGAATGCAAATAGATTCACACATTCAAATACATTTATACACTAAACATGGAAAATGTGTGTTTATTTCATACTCCTTTCTCCTAATCATCTTACTTCCTTACCTTCTGTGTGTTTCCTTCTTGACAGAGGAGTTATTCTAATTGTTTTCTGAAAATTCTCTGGAAAAATCAAAAGCCATCATAAACCTTACACTCTATGAGATAATCAGATATTATAGTGCCTACAATCAGTGCTGAGTACAAATTCAACACTGTGTGCAATTGATGGCATGGAAATAAATGGACCAAATCATAGAATCATAGAATAGTTAGGGTTGGAAAGGACCTTAAGATCATCTAGCTCCAGCCCTCCTGCTATGGGCAGGAACACCTCCCACTAAACCATGCCACACAAGGATATGTCCAACCTTGAATACCACCAGCGGTGGAGCATTCACAACTTCCCTGGGCAATGCATTCCAGTGCCTCAGTACCCGTACAGTAAAGAATTTCTTCCTCAGATCCAATCTAAACTTCCCCTTAAGTTTTAACCCGTTACCCCTTGTCCTACCACTACAGAACCTCATGAAGAGTCCCTCCCCAGCATCCCTATGGGCCCCTTCATATACTGGAAGGCTGCTATGAGGTCTCCACGCAGCCTTCTCTTCTCCAGGCTCAACAGCCCCAACTCTCTCAACCTGTCTTCATAGGGGAGGTCCTCCAGTTCCTTGATCATCCTCGTGGCCCTCCTCTGCACTTGTTCCAGCAGTTCCATGTCCTTTTTATGTTGAGGACACCAGAACTGCACACAGTACTCCAAGTGAGGTCCCACGAGAGCAGAGGAGAGGGGCAGGATCACCTCCCTCATTCTGTTCGTCACACTCCTTTTGATGCAGCCCATGATACGTTTGGCTTTCTGGGCAGCAAGAGCACACTGCCAGCTCATGTTCATTCTCCCCTCAACCAACACCCCCAAGTCCTTCTCCTCAGGGCTGCTCTGAATCTCATCTCCACCCAGCCTGTAGCTGTGCCTGGGATTGCTTTGATCCAGGTGTAGGACCTTCCACTTGGCATGGTTAAAATTCATGAGGTTGGCATCAGCCCACCTCACAAGCGTGTCAAGGGATAATTCCATGTTCTAACAAAACCACTTTTTTCGTTATTTTCTTGTGTCAGCCCCATGCTCAATCTTCCACATTCAATTGTGAGTCATAATAAATGTTTGATTACGCAGTAAATGACAATGATAGTTATGGTTGTTATTTTAGGGTTTTCCTTTTTTTTCAGTATGATTCTGACAATTATAATAATTCAGCAATTTACTTCAAACTTTAAATAATCTTTGGAGAGGAAAAGTAACCTTTAATATAGAAATGCTAGAGGAGAACACAAGTCACACAGTGGTATTATGATATACTTTTAGATATCAGATTTTTAAACGGCATTAGGTTCACACAATGGTGAGATTAAGCTCTAACCTACAGGGAACTTTTCAGTAAAGTAGTGAAAATATAGATCAACTATTCCATACTACTTTCATGCTGTGGAGATACACACCAAATTGTGCATAGAGCTATAAAACCAGCATACTGCGTCAAGCGTTTCTTACCAGTCATGTAGATATGAGCATCATAAATCTGAGTTTGAAAGGCAACAAAATGGCATAAGTGATATATCACTTAAACTGTTTCAGCACTGTTAAGAACATGAAAAAAATGACTGACAGAAGAATTGAAGGTTGGATAATGCTCTCAAATGAACAACTAGAGTTGCTATGAAGTATTCACAGTGGTGAAGAATTGTTGTCTTGTGCTAGGCCTGAGGGCAAGTCACTTCTCCAGTGTCATCTCTTCATCCACAGCATGGAGTTATTGAGACTGCTTGCCTTCTAAAACTGCCTACAGAAATGGCAGTAGAACCATATTCCAATAAAATAAAAACATAGTAGAAATCTTAGGATTATTTGTAAATATGTTTATTTGAAGAAAGTTAAAGAAAAGCACTGTGAAGAAGCCTAAAACCCAGACCATATCTATACATGTGGATTTTTCTACATGAAATGTTTGGACTTGGGGTTTGAAGCAATTTTTAAGCTTTTAAGTGGTGTCAATATGTTTGCTCTGTGCTTTTAATTTTCTATTTTTAGACTCCCTTAGAATCAGGACAAAAAAAAACAAATAGACCACTGACAAGACCTACATGTCTTCATGGACAGCCTCTCATTGCTATAGTTAAAGATTATTTACCTGGAAACTTCATTCACCACTTTTTTAGCGTAATGGCATTAAAAAAGCACATAGATTTTATGGAATGCTATTCACTTATAGGCCTACAGGTTTTTTTATTAGAGATGTAGGAGAAGAAAGACTTTGGTTGCATTTCTTCAATGTATTAAGTATCCCTGTACTCAATTGCAGAATCAGATCCTTTGTACCAATATTGATCTTAGCACATAACTAGTGCCATGTGTCAAGAAACCATGCAAGACTGCAATCTCAAACTTGGAAATTTAGCAACTAAAAAAATATGATGAGATAGGGTTTTATATTCCTTTTTCTAAGTTTTTCAGTAGTTCTCTATTCAAATTTTGAGCTGTACTGTATATTACTTATGTCATTTTCATTGCCTGTATTCGGTATGCAGGCCCTCACCTTGCTGGTATTTGAAGCATAAACTATGTCTGGAAAATGCACTTTAGGATTAATAGACATTTCTACCTACATTATTTTCCATAAATAAAAATTTCTTTTGCAGAAACTTCTTCTAGAGAGAATTTCACTGAGGATTTCCTTTACAGGTAAGATGAATCAGGAAATAGATAAAATAGAACATTCAGATTTAAGACCAACAACAATTCAATCAAGTTATCTAAAGCAGTGATTTTTAGCCCAACACCTAATGATCTTTAAAAATTAGTGAATTAGTCTGAAGGGATCTGTAAGAAGTTAACAAAAGTCCTCTGTGTGACATCTAAAATTCTGTATATGGTGACATGCACCTTAAAAAAATTAAGAGCCAGAAATTGTGAAAGGTTGAAAACCTATGATTAGAAACAAAAGAGAATTAATACCAAAGCTTTAAAACAATCTTAAATCTGTTCTATGATGATAGAAGAATACAGATGTACAAGTATTAATATGAATTTACAGAATGCCACTTATTTTGACAACGTGAATGAATTAACATATCTTTTCAGAAATAGTATTTGTGCCACAGCATAGTGAACTTTGCACTTCTTTCTATTTTCTTTCAAAAACAGTGGGAAACTAAAATGGGTTCATCATTTAATGTGCTTTTTCCCACTAATAGCTAACTAACTAACTAAATACTTTAAGGTATGTTGGATTTTTCTATATTTATATGAAATTATTAGGCATGCAGTACTTAATGATAGAACTGTCTCTAAGGAACTTAAGCAAATGCAATACAGGGCACAGATCAAAGCTGAATTATCTGATGAGACGCATTCCTAGAATTAATAGCCTGCAAGTGTTGCGTGGTATCAGAGGTATGTAAAGGTCTTTCTTTAATCTCATACTAATATTTAGAGAGTGTTTCAAGCCAGCAATACACAAACCTGAGCACTACTTACAATAGATATCTGATTGTCTTGAGAATTGATTTAGAACATTCAGAATTCTGTGTTGCTTTATTGGGCCTGGGAATATTACTAATTCTAGATTAATGAAATTATTATCTTTCCAGTGGAGGTAAAAAGAAGTAACTTCTAAAACCTACTCAAAACCAAACCTTTTGAAATACCACATCATGGTGTTTTCTTTCCTGGTTGCAGGCTTAGAGCTCACTTTGACACTAATGAACGCTGCAGATGGGCTCTGTGAGAGCACAGCTATCTATCCAGGCAAAAACTCAGGAGGTGTGTTAGAACCAAGATATGGTTAAGGTAAAGCTGCATTAAGAGCTTCACAGACAATTAATTAAGCATGAACTGAGAAAAGTCAAGCATTTGAAGACCTGAAAATAAACTGAGCATAAAACTCAGTAGATTTCAAGCCAATCTCTTGCAAGTCCAACTCTGAGTCCTCACAGTGCAAAGATGCATGTCGTCATCATACATTTCTGATGTGGAATGTTTTGTTTGAGCACAAGAAAGAATTTGAATGTAAAATAATGAAAATAATGACCTTCCAAAGACAGCTAGTCTATTCCTCTGCTCTCTGAAGCTTGCCCCTGTAAATTCTCTTGACATAGTCCATTAAAGATGTGAGAGGATTGTTTTTTCAGTCAGACCACTTGAGAATGCGAGCTAATCTATGTTAAACTGCCATGAAAATTTAAAACCACTGAAACAAGTCATGTTGGAACTCCATGATATTTTTATACCTTTCTTCTCTCTCCCATTTTCTACTCCTGCATTCTGACTTGTATGTGTAGACTCATATGTTAACAGCTCAGTTTCCCTGTTGAAAACATACATGTTTTGTAGATGTGTTTTATACATGTAATGTCTTCAGATAGGTGGGTCAGTCCAGTGGGTATCCTAAATCAGGTTTCCAAACAAACTGGCTTGGATTGGTTTAGTATTGACTGTGGATACAGTTTTAACTTCTAGCTTAAATTAGGAATTTCTTTTAGAAAACTTATTTAGTGACATGATCAAGTATTTTAACTGATAAGGTGTTTAATCTAGTGTTTTTAAGAGTATATATATAAAATTAATTTCTGTATTTCCAGCATCTAAAAATTGTAGCCCTACTTTTATAAATAACTGTAAAGTTTGCAAGAAGTCTTGAGAACTAAATAAAATATTGTACTCACATCTGCACTCCTGAAGGAGTGGGAAATATAGAGACATTTTTGCTGAATAGCTCAAGGTTTTTGTGGTAGGAATCATCTTGCCTCCTTTTCAAAATCTACTGTACAGAGGTCTGCATATGAGCTAGATGTTCACATCCTTGCTATAGTCAATACATCAGACAACTCAATTAGCTAGGATTGCATGAGATGTATCCTGCCCTTAACTACTTTTAAGTTTTTATTACACCCCTGGAGCAACCTTTTCATATGGAAAATAAGGGAGCTTCTGCTTCACATAGGTGCTCAGGAGAAGAGAAAAAAGTCTGCCCCTGCCATATTCAAAGCCATTTACTGTTCATGCCCCTAGGTCACCAGAAGTCACATCGTGGGACCATGTGGAATATTGTTCACCCTTCAAAACTCTCCAAAAATATCTAATTTCTTTTTCAACAACCTAAGAACTGCTATACTAACGGTTCTTCCAATTCAATTGACTGACGGTGTATTGCAGGAAGTAATTGAAATATAAGCAATAAGGATATACAGACTGACTGATTCAAACTGATGTGCCTTTGTCTTTCTTACAAAAAGCAGATTCAGTCTTTTTGTCTCAGTTTGGGACACAAGAAGTTTGAAATCTCAAAAAATACCCACAAGACAGGAAGTTCAATTGTTTCTGACATAATCCTGCCCTGGACTTTATTACAACCTCCTGAAGAGATTTCCTTTAATTGACTATTTTTGACAAGTCATATCATTTTAAATTACCATCATTCTGTCATGTTGCTCATTAAATAGGAGATATGACAATGAAGTAGATGCAGCTAATTAGTAATGAATACATTATTTATGGCTTCTTAAAAAGATGAGTGACCTGTAAGTTAACATTGTTGGGGAATTAATTTTTAATTGGATGTGGTTTTACTGCACTTTGAGTTACATTGAAAGCTTAAAATAGCCATTTCTTAGTTGAAATTCGCCTGTCAGAAGTGGTAAACCAGGGAAAAATAAGAGTATGGCTCTCTAAACAGCCTTTGCTGTGATCACTGGAACCTGAGAGTTCTCAATAAACTATTTGCAGAATGAAATCCAAAATATATGCTGTATCAGCAAATAACTTAATCATATGCTCAAACTTAAGTCTGGGACAGATTACAAATGTAATAAAGTGCCTAATTACTTAAATCTTGCTTTCTCCTTGCAACATCCAAAGAATTGTGTTACTGAGAGGTTAAAGGCTAAAGTTTTTTCCTAATCCAATATACCTCTTGACAGCAGGAGATACTTGGATTATAAAAGAATTAGGCATATGCAGACAGATTCTCTGGGGAGATTCTCTTTGCAGTCAAATGTTCATGGACTTTCTGAATAATGGTTTATGCATGCAATTGTGTTTACCTGTCAAAAGGATGAACCAATTTTACAAGAACGAATTTGACAAGAATGTGCAGAATCCTTTTCTAATCCATTTAAAATTCATGGGAACTTCCTGGTAATTTGCTATGCGTTCCTACAGACATTTCTCTACTGTTTGATTTAAAAATTCCCAAATTATTTGCTAAAAATGCATACAGCTCATACTCCGTAAAAAGAAGCTGGAAAGATACCTTGCTTTTGTTTGTTGTGACTAATGATGTCTAATGGCCAATAATGAATTTTACTCCCTGCTATGACCTTGCAATAATTCTTTTTTCCCTGCATTTTCAGCAGTTGAATTAGCATTTATAAGATCTTAGAAAGAAAACTGAACATATACAACATCCATGTCAATATCTTATAAAAGGTACATAGTTTTTACATATAGACACATAATACCACACACTTATATACATATGTGTATGTATATATTAGTACTACTTACCAAACTGAATAGTTTTATTACTTCTTTACCTGGTTATTCCAGCAAGATCAAGAAGTAACACCAAATATAAGGAGATAGTTTCACTCAAATACCTTTGAGCATGCTCAATCATTCATACTTTCTGTGGGATGTGATGCTGTTAGTTTTAAACATACTTTAAAATCAGTATATAGAAGTTCTATGTAACAAATGAAATGTGAGGACCATGTAATTTACCAAATCCCAAAGTGTGTCAAATCATTTCAGCATCACAAAAAAAGCATAATGTAAATATGTTTATTTTTTGTTTGAATTAAATTACTATGGTTATTAATATTTTAGATATGTCATAAATATTTTAGGAAGTTTTCTTTATGTTTATAGATGATTGCAGCTGATGCATAATTTATGGAAAAAAAATAAATGTATAGGTTTTTATTAAAAACACATACTCTTAGCCTCTGAAAATATCCACGTGCATTTTCCCTGAAGATTATTCTATATGAAATTTTATCTTTTCTCCATTACATGTTTACCTTACTTGATTTAATAATTAAAGTTGAAGTGAAAAATATTTTGCAAATTGGAGCTTTGAAATATTTATTATAAGGGAAACAAAACATCACAAGAGACAAATGGGTGAAATCAAGAGACCAGCTTTCTCATTGGAGTGATTGCACAGTTCCTAAAGAAGGAAGGAATCTTTCCTGCTTAAACTGTGTTTCTATTAGAACCAGCTACCTTCCTTATAGAATCACTCTTTTTTTGCACTTCCTTTTTTGCTATCCTTGCCACAATAAGATAACAATAGCTCCGAGGACAATATAGGGAGAAGGTCTACCTGCTTCTGAATCCAAGTGTGCAGTTGATCACCAAGCCATGACTTTGGCTGCCAGTTCTTCAAACACTCAACTATTCCCCCCCCCCCAACCCAAAGTGCTATAAAAATTAAAACATTTCCAGATTAACCAGTGCCTTAGCCTTTATAAAGGCAGGAAGCAAAAAGACCCCTAGAATTTCTATTTGACTGCCCAATCTAGCCAGACTTGACTTATGCCTTTTTCTCCCACTTTTTTTTTTTTTTTTTTTTTTTTTTTCCCTAGCTCAGTCTAAATAAGACTATTGCAATGTCTGGGTTCCATGGTCTTTCTAGGTGTGCTATCTGTTTAGGGATCGTTTTCTTATACTGATTATGTTAACAGTAATGAAAATGAAATCCATCAAACCAACTCTTCAAATTCTCTTTTCCCTATGTCCATCTGTTCACTGTTGTTGAATTATTACCATGGGCTGGAAAAAGAATTCCCCTTTCTGCCTGGCGTCCATTTTTAAAGTGCCACAACTTAAACCACCTTTACCTGTCTCTTCTGCTTTTCCCTGTGTCCTTTCTATATATACATAACAGGGAGAAAGGTTTAAGTATTATCACCTTGACCTTAGGTAGTATTGCCTCTCATCTACTTAAGTGGGAGCATCAACATTTTTTCCTAATATCCTAATAGGTTTTGTACAACCTGACTCTGTAATCATCAAAGATTGCTTTCTCATTTAACATCTTTTCTACTCCAAATGGTAGGTGATCTCTGCATAACCTCTGTCATTAACTGCACAACTATGGTACCCAGAAATACAGCGGGCTCTAAATGAATAGTTGAGTGCATCTGAATGCCTAACTATACCAAAGGGGTTTACTTCATGACACACTTGTGGGAAAGGAAAATATTTCAATTTCCATTTTTAAGAAGGTTGTTTCAGAGAGTGACTTTTCATAGAAGAACACTCAAGGAGTGGACCCAGTTATAAACTTCCAGTTGGATAACTAATTTTTCTAGGATTTATTGAAAGGTTCTATTACATACCAAACTCAGTGGGTTTTTGGAAAATTATTTTGGCAAAATAGATATAGACTTAATGTAGAAAAAAGCTTGGGTGAAGCAAAAGAGAAAAAAACAACAATCACAATTGTAAGAAAGATTATTCAGCCTTGCCGACATAATTTCCTTAAAATTACACCATATTATCTTCTATTTGCTGCATATTTACAATATATTATCTTTTATTTTCTAATATTTATTTAAAATAAAATATCATACTTTTATATTTATCCCATGTTAACATAGGGTTATTTTATTACTCACTTGAAACTTTACTCTGAGTCAATTAGAGTGCACCATATTTCCATGTGGTGCCACACTGTAGTTGAGATAGGTTTGACTTTTCTGAAGTGTTATAGACTGGAAGCAGACTCCATATAATGTGCTGCACCTGTTCTCTAAAGAAATTATGATGTGATGCATCACACCTTCAGGTCTAGTATGTGAAATGCATTTTGATACCCAACCCTGAGATGAGAACAAAAACCCAGAAACACTTGAGCCTCAAGCCTCCTTATATTGCCTTCCCTGTGATAAAACATTACTGCATGAGATGAATACTCCAGAAATAATTACTTCAGTCCAACAAGCCAGGAATTTTTTCTCCTATTTTCTTTACTACTTAATGTTTAACTTCAGTCTATAAACAGTGCCAAAGCACATCCTTTGATTCTATTCAACAGATATTCAGATTTTTTTAAAATATATTGAAATGTGCTGATTTCCTGCAGGTGGAATATTATTCTTTTAACTCATTTCTAAATTTCACTTTTTGTAAGATTTATTCAAATTGTACAAAAGGTATTATAAGTACAAGTAAGACAAAAAATTAATAATTGCACTACATGCACATAAAGAAATAAGTGCTTTCCTCTGATACATAATTCCATGGATTTTAGGATGACTGCCCTTGGACATAAATCAGCTCTCCCAAACTACTTTTTGCAGCAGATATTTTAGTGATTTTCTTTCCATATTTCCTTCACACCATACTTATATTTTATTATCATGTGAATGGCTAAAAAAAAATAGCACAGCATCTCATTACTTCTATTTTTCATAATCTTATGAAAAATGCATTGACCTCTGGCCACACTAAGTGGATTGAGTCATTTTCTGAACTGATTGTTCACTGTCCTTTACCTTCAGGGTCATTTATAGGAAAGCAACATGAAACTAAACTTGCTGGAGCTGCAGGCCACTGTTACATCTTGCGTTCTGTAGCTTACTGCCTGAAGTGTAGAATACTGGGGAAAAGAAGAAGTTTTTTTTCCCCAATAAAAAAAAATTATTTCAGTTGTAAATTAACTATAAATCCTAAAATTGATTATAGCATCTTACTTCATTCCTTTGTAAAGGGATGTTTAATCATGTGCTGATCTTTTTTCTCAAAAACACAATGTTGTTCTTCTATTCAGAGTTACTCTTCTATGTTTCCAGTAAGTAGCTAAATGCACATTTCTTTTTCCTTCTATTGTTTCCTTCAGACAGACAGAAATTGAAAACACTCCCATCAACTGCCTATGGAAGATTTAACATAATCAAACTCAGGGTTAATTTCTGGAGGAACTCTTTGGGAACAAAGAGAAGGTGATGTCTTTGCTGGATGAGAGCTGATGAGTTTTCAGCACCACTTTTCACTGCAGCTTGGCAGAACCTGTCAGTGGACTACGTTGGTTTGTAGTGAAAGAAATATCTCTGTGAAGGAAAAGGAACAGACCATACTCCTCAACGTGATTGATAGTAAGATGTGAGTCAAGGAACGTGATCAGTCATTGATTGTATATTGTTGACTGCATACAAAGTGTTCAATATCATCTGACATAAATATCTCTGGAGTATTAAAATACTAGTTAAAGTATTTAAAGTGAATTCATCACCAGTATCTGTTATAAATGGAAAAATATAGAGAAAAAGGGTAGCACAAAACAGCATAAAACTCGACACATCTGGAATGTGTCCCTGAACAGAAAGACCTAGAATTTCCATTTGTGAGGACATTTTGAACTGAGGCAAACTTTGAATACATTCTGACTGGGGCCAAAAATGCATTCTATCATTACCAAAAGCAAACTGCCTTTAGATGCAACTTTAAGTGCTTTTTTTCACTCTATACTCAAAGTAAAATCTCCTGAGATATGGAAATTATAGCAGTAAGTCACCACAGCTGATGACCATCAGCAAAGGTGAAACCTGGGATTTGGAAGAATAAGAGCAGAGGAAAAATGTTCTCCACATGACAAATGCTAAAATGCATTTACTTGGAAAGCTAATTAAAAACAAAGCAACAATTGGTGCTGCCTCATGAAACTTTCTCTGCAAGTTAAACCTGATCTGAATGTATCCCTCAACCTGCAGTTTCTCAAAATTAGCTTCTTTTTTGCAAACACATTTTAAAATAAGTTTTATTATCTATAATGCTGATTTTTTTTTCAACTCAGAAGTTTCATAGATAGAAACATACGTGGGGAACACGGGGAAACAAGGCTTACTATTGCTTATTTTTAATTACGGTTAAATCATTAAGATTTCCTTCCTCATCAAGGGATTTCCTATGGACAAAGTGCTATGCAAGTATTAGAAAAAATGTATGTGGAGAAGTTATCCTTGTCCGGTGGCTACTATATCGTACATTTTAGGAAGAACATTAGCTTTGAGATTCATCTTGCCTCAGTTTTACTATCAAGAGTTTAAATGTCAGAGTTTTAACTGCTGTGAACAAAGACAAGCATCCTTTAAGGGATTTTCTACAGATTTTTTAGCAAACTGGGCATAAATACAGGATATATGCACGTATTGACTTTATTTCTCCCAATTCAATAAGTGGGAAACCAGTAGTTCCCTGGACCCATTGTGCGTGTGCTAGTACTTGAATAGACTTTACTACTTTCTTTCTCCCTTTGCCTTACTCTTTGTTGGGTTTATACATGTGTGTAATTTTTTCTTCAATTACAAAAAAAAAAAAAAAACATTATGAAGAAGAGCCATCACTCTGAAATCTCCTGAGGAGTTTAACAGTTAAATATACCAGGATATCTCCCATTTCTTTCTGGAAGAGGTAGGGATAGAGTGAGAAAGCAAGGGGGTGTATGTAAATTAACATGAATAGAGAAGATAAAATGATGGATGTATTCATAAGAGTAGAAGAAACTGGATCAGAAATGCACTAAAAGACCCTTACAGGCTTTATAATTTTTGCTGAATGTGCAAGTTGTCCTCAAAACCTGTTATTTTTACCAACTTACTTTGATTTAAAAGCTAGATATCTTTTTTTTTAATTTTTGCATTTTCAGAATGAAAGAAGATCTCTTCTTTTTTCTCCTTGATATGATGTAATGCCTTTTATATCTTAAAATGGAATTTGGACAAATGTGTTTGATATAGGATGTTTCAAAATTTATCCATAGTCTAAGGAATCGTTAAATTTGAATTTTATATGTTTGTATGTGGAAAGCAGGGAGGAAATCAACCCCAAACCTCTGCCTTTTGGCTAGGAGAGAGATACGTGCCTTGTTCCATGTCAGAAAATCTGATGAAACAAAACTAATCTGGATCCTGATCCTCCAAGTGTTGAAATAAAACCCTTTTGGAACTTCTTGAAACAGCAGTAAGTCTACAGAGCTAAATTGCGGTTAGCATATACTATATGGAGAGTTTGCTAGAAGTGGAATGGTTATATTGCATGATCACATCATAAGGTCCTGGCTGGTCAGAATGGAACTAACTGCACATTTTCACAAGCCAAAAAGTTAAGGAACAAAACACCTCAATATAAGTTAGGAAAATGAACAGTAAGTCAGATGCTGCATGAGAGACTATCCATATTGAAGTGTTATTGACAGGAGGAGCTTGAAACAAATGCAGAACAATCATTACTTGCTTGCTGTTATATACAGCAAGAGCTTTCTAGATTGTACACTCTCTATTGGCTTTTTAAATTCCCAGGCATTTCCAATGGAGAGGTTTCTAATCCTCAAAACCAGGTTTTGCAACCACCCTTTGATGCATGCTTCACAGACTAGAATCACCTTTTTACACCTAACACTAGCTAAGTTATGTTACCAACATATAAACAGAGAAGGTGTTTCAATATTACATGCCACTTAAGATCTACTCCTCTGAAGAGAATAAGAAAAAGAGACACTATTTGTTTCTCCATCTTTTGCCTCTCATGATCTGTGGACTGAACTTTTTTATTGGTTACATTTAAGTGGAAAATAATTATATAGTTCTTTTTTCTCCCCATTTTATCTTTTTAATTTGCTCAGAGATACATTTGTCTAGTACAGTAACCATTTTGAAGCATTGCTTGAAGAACTGAGAGTGTTTCTTGGCTTGTATCAGATTAACTTCTGGGAGGATAAGTCAGGAACATAACAAGGAAGCTGAAATGAGGTTTGTTCAGTGATATATATTCAGAAACATGGTGAAGCATAGTCACGCAGACAGGGAAGAGGCTGGCCAGCCTTTTCATCCTCTCAGACATATGCAAATCCAGGGAAGGGCAAGTTGAGTTTTAGCTTCATCTTTTGTGGATGTTTGTCCTCATCACAAAACCAAATGGAATTTGATTCAATTGAGTGGAAAGGCAAGAATAACACATCATGAAACCCAGCTGAAATGCATTGGCAGCAGTATCTAGGAAGCATGTAAGACATCTGCACTGTCTTTTAGCAAGCTCTTATTGTCACAGCCTTTCAGTTTATTCAAACCCAGCACCTCATCAAATCAATTGAAATACATTTCCAAGATAGGAAAAAGGGAAATATATATAAATGTATACATAAAATTGACTACAACAATACCTGTGAGATGGCAAAAAAAAAAAAAAAGAGGGAAAAAGAAAGGAAAATTAAAGAAAAATCTATTCTTGAAATTATATACTTAGAAGGCAAATAGAGGAGAGGAAGGAGCAAAGGCACTAAAGAAATGCTGAACACACTCTCTCAGCAAAATACCCAGACCAGGCTGTCTTGTGGGAATTTTTATTAGTTCTGAAATTAGAAGCAGGGCACTGGGGTTGGGGAGAGGGGAGTGTCTCAAACCAGCTGCAGCTCATTTTAATTAAGGGCTAATTAGCAAGTAAAGCTCGCTGGAAGTGGGAGAAGTTTATGTCCCTGTGTAATACAGAGCAGCTCACTGAAGCGGTTTTTGAGAGTTCAGGGATACTAGCTGAGGGGAGAAGGAGAGTGATTAAAACTGCAAGTACTTCAGTACTTCTATGGGTATTTTCCTTGCAGAAAGCTGCTTTTGCTTAGAAATTTCTGCTCTTGTAGGAGAAAAAGGTTAAAGATGAAGGTTTTTAGATGTCAGGTGCAGAAACTTATTTTTTAAGTTTATTATTTATTGAAGCTGATGAGATTTGCACCCATCCCCTATTTTTTTTTTCCTATACTATAGTTATTCAGGTATGACCCACCAGATACTGTTTTTTCTCCAATATCTAAAAATTATAGCAGTTTCCTTCTAGTGATGGGATATTTCTGAATTTCCTGGATATCTGTAATCTGCACCTTCTCACAAAATATGGTCCATGTTTACAAGATCTACCTTAATTTTGGTTTATTTATATCTAATCTACTTTAGATGCTAGATATCAACACATGCCTAGGATTCCTGCTGCTCTGAATTCTACTTATTAGAGCTATAAAAAAGAATAAGAAAAACTAACTAGGAAAGACTTCACTGGCTTGTTTAGTCATTTGTGCTTTACTAGAGAATATTTAGCTACTTTTCTGAACAGTAATAGCAGAGGTATTCCCTGTCTAGGAATGATGATGCCTTGAGTTCTGTGTATGTATTTAGAAAGACTGCACTCACTTTATCTAGCTGTCCTTTATTGCTCCCTAAACTCTTAGTCTGAGGATGGTATGTACTACTGAACAGCATAAAGCACTGAATAAGAATTTTTAACCTTAATGTTATCTGGCCTGTCTGCAGACCAGCTGGGTGGAATGACACCAACTCCTATGGCATCTTACTGGGAAAACTACTTCTATATAAAACCTAAATCCCTCAGGGTTGTGCTATCAATGCATTTCCAATGTTTAATAATGTTAGGAACCAACTGACTGAGATGAGAATGTTTTTAATGACTTCAAAATGGCAAATGTTGGGTTCACCTTGTTAGGCTGAAGAAAGAGGGAGGAGCTGAGAAAATAATGTGAAGGGAAATAAACCTCCTGAACTTCAGTTGTTTGGAACACAAAAACATTTTTTGTCAATACAGAGGTGAACAAAGAGTTGTGTGAATATAGGGTAGATGAAAAACTAGCTGAACTGAAAGGATAATGCCTACTGCTTTGAATTTCAAGCAGGAGGCAGTTGAGTAGTATTTTTCTGAGGGTCAGTTCTGGCATTACTATTGTTTAACAACTTCATAATGGTCTGAAGCAGTTCTGAAGGCTCCCCATCTGATCCTTACTCAGCACTATGCAAGTGTGACTCCTGATGCATGAGGTGTGGTTGTTCTAGGTACTGTAGTGGTTCTGTACTGCAGTCTCTATGTTCCATATGCTGTTGCTTTGTTGACGTTGACTCCTGAGGTCAGTCTCAAATGACTTATCTGTAGTTTTTGGCTATTCCAGCTCTGTGGTCCTCTTCCATTCCAACTCCTGTATTAATTGTGTAGCTTCAGTTCAAGTGAAAAAGCTGCATATAATTCTAGTATCCCACCAGCATCACGCAGAAGGGACTCCCAAGAAGAAAGTTTCTTGCTGTCATTGGGTTACTAGCCACATGGTGAGTACCAGGTTTATTGCACTTTTCCTTCTTTGTTGTGCTCTGAACAGGACATGGATAAGCAACTGTTTCATTTTTCTCTTTGTTTATTTTATTCAAGTCCAACAGGACAGCCAACACTGTTATGGTATAGGCACATGTTTTGTTCATTAAACAGTTCCACAGACTCCACTCCAGTCGTATAATGCAATTAAAAAAGTGTGCTGGCCATATGGATACAATATGCAATATTCAACCTAAATGCAACTGTCAGATTCTGAGAGAGAATATATCTCACTGGGACTGGCAATGGCCAGTTGGGTTTCATGCACTTCTAGCAAGGTAGCAGTCTATTTACATGGTATATATGTCATAGCTCTTTGATCATCCATAGAGTCTGGAGGCATGTTCAAAATGTTGTGCTACCTGATAGAAAATACAGTATGACGTTTAGCTCTGAATGGGTCCTAGAGTTATTGAAAGTGCTCTAAGTGCTGCAGAAATTATTATGCTGGTTTATTTCAAGAGTTGGGAGTTTTTTGCCTGTTTTCAGCTATAAGGGCTTGCGACAGCTGATAGCAGAGGGAGAAGCAATCGCTGAAAAAGAAAGGCATGGCCTGACATGGGTAAAAGGTATCTTTGACAATTCACTTGACTTTAATGGTCTGTTATAGATCTTTTCAGTATCTGGTAATGAAACTTTTTCACTTTATTTTCACTTTTTTTCTTTTTTTAATTAAAAAAGCCTGTTCAGTGCTGAAGTGTACATCTAGCTGATTTCACAATCCCCCAGCCTCATTAAAACTCACATCATGTTTTACCATCAGCAGTGATGTTTGGGAGCTGAATCCACTGACAAAAAAAGTGATAATACAATCTGACCTATGCTAAAAGATCTTTCATCTAGGAAAGAAAACTATAAGAATACATGTCTATAATTATAAAGAAATGAAATTATTATTAAGGGATCTCCATATGCAGTAAGGATAAAAACATACTGTAGCTGAATACTGGAAATACTAAGAGAACAAGAATTCATTATCAAACACTATGCTTTTTGAAGTTATATCGTCACAGAATTAAGTATAGACTGCTGGTAGAGTCTGACGTTTGTGCATACATGGCATGCACTAGTGTTCCAAATTATGATACATTTACTGCTAGCACACAAATGTTTGTGAAGTAATATCCAAAATAGAAACAAAAACTGCAAAGTAAAGAGGCAACTACCATTTGGAATAACATGGATCTTAATGTGATGCTTACAAGCAAAACAGATCTGAAATCATAGCCTAATGGCAGAGAAGTGATCTGGTACTCTTCAAATACAGGAATTGTATATAGGTCCTGGTAGGACCTCAAAACTTGGAAAATAACTTTTTCATTGCTTGTTTGGCTAGAAGGAAAATGAGCTCTTTTTCAAAGCTGTGAAACTGCCTCTATCAGAAGATGCTTTCTCATTAACATGAAATTTCTTCTCTGCGGTAATGAAGTGTTGGCTTCTAGCTATGTTAAAATTAATTATAATTATTTTTCTCCTCACACCTTTGTATTTGATTATTCTTGTCTTATCTTGCTAGATAGCAGATGCTGAATCAAAAGAAGCAGATCTAATGTTTAATTTACGGTAATTTGTTTAATTTTTTATGATCTGGGTAAAATAACCTGTGAGAGATAATATATTTCATTAATCTTTTTTGTCCTGGTTTAATACCTTTATTAGAAAGCATCAAATAACTAAAAACCCCAATTTAGATACAGCTTATCATCATAAATAGCTCACTTGTATTATTAGCTGGACAACCAAAAAAAAAAACCCTAGAATTGCATGTGACATTACTGAATACGTGGAATGTCCTAATATTCCTCTCCTTATTGTAGCAGGATGAAAGAAACCTAAAATGATGTTATGCTCTAGAAGCATCTTTGAAAACATTAATGTGTTAAAGTTTATGTGAAGATAATCAATCTGAGGCTAGTAACTTTGATAATGAGAATACAAATTATCTCTAGTTACCTTGAAGTCCATGCCCAGTCTAGTTCACAGTTGCCAAAAAGCTGGAAACACAAGGTATACAGACCTCAGCCACTATGGTTGATATGGGTTGAACATTAATCAGCTTCTAGAACTAGAAGTCTTTGACCTGTGTTCTGAAGCTGCTACAAGACCATCAGTGGTGTCCTGTATCTTTATTACAGAAGTATTAAATAAACAAATTAGTCTCTAGCTCAAAAAAAAAGGCAAAACAAAGGCTTCCTAGAGAGTCCCAGTAAGTGCGTAAGTAAAGCAACATAAAGCTTACCTAGTAAGGCAACTTAGAGTTATTGCCAAGTAGCATTATTGGTTCCAAGAAGAAGGAAACTCCTCACCCCAATAGGTATAATATCACTTCCCCTCAAGAAAATCCATGTTAGGAATAAGGACTCCCTGGGACAGAGCAAGCTAACCATTATCAGTGTAAACAGAAAGCAATATTCTTCTTTAACAAGTCTGGCTATGGCGGGAGGTATTTTGTATAAGTTTCCAAGGATCCCACTTTGAATCTCTTGGAATAACAAACCACCATTTGGCAAAAAAGGTTTGGCAAGAGCCTTAGCCTTCTCCAGATCTAGTGCTAAAGCTTTTCTTTTTTTGCCAATGTCACCAGTATGATTCAGTGTCTTATTTCATATGCTTGGTGTGACTTATAGAGACAAAATACAAAGGATTAAGTTAGGACACTGGATTACAGTTTAGGTTAGCAGAAGGTAACCCTATCTTGTCTTGGAGTGAATTTAGGAAACCAAGGGAAGTAGTGTATTCCTTCTGATATATGTGATATATGGTGTATTAAAATGCTCTACAAAATATATTGCAGCATTTATTTACTCCTACCTTTATGACAGAGGATTTCAGTTCTTGACAATTTAGGAAACTTCTTAATTTGTGCTTGCAAGCAATTATGCTAACGCATCACATAAAGAATTTTATTACCAAGTATTAAAATTAGTAGAATCATAGAATCATAGAATAGTTAGGGTTGGAAAGGACCTTAAGATCATCTAATTCCAACCCCCCTACTCTGGTTAGGGACACCTCCCACTAAACCATGCCACACAAGGCTATGTGCAACCCGGCCTGGAACACTGCCAGGGATGGAGCATTCACAACTTCCCTGGGCAACACATTCCAGTGCCTCACCACCCTAAACAGTAAAGAATTTCTTCCTCATATCTAATCTAAACTTCCTCTGTTTAAGTTTGAACCTGTTACCCCTTGTCCTCTCAGTAGAGTTCCTCATGAAGAGACCCTCCCCAGCATCCCTGTAGGATAGATACTGGAAGGCTGCTATGAGGTCCCCACATAGCCTTCTCTTCTCCAGGCTCAACAGCCCCAACTCTCTCATCCTATCCTCATAGGGGAGGTGCTCCAGTCCCTTGATCATCCTCGTGGCCCTCCTCTGGACTTGCTCCAACAGTTCCATGTCCTTTTTATGTTGAGGACACCAGAACTGCACGCAATAGTCCAAGTGAAGTCTCACGAGAGCTGAGTAGTACTTGGAAAACACTAAAGAACTCCCGGGTGCCTGTCAACTTGTACTAGTTTGAAGTTATACTGTGTTAAACTATTAATTCTATGTTTAACAGCCTGTCTTGTAGTATTCTTTGATATCAGGAGTGGAGATTATCTGTCTCCAGCTGGACAGAGGAACAGAGAAGTCAGATTCCACCTCAAAAATATCCCAACCAGCACTAATTTTAGCTCACTGTTATAGTAATTTGTCATCTTGAGAGTAAGACTTCTGTGTTCAGTGAACCACACTGACAGGGGAGTGCTGTGTCCTGCTTTTGAGCCAATGACGATTTCTACTTTCACTGGTGTCTTAAGTTGAATGATTTCTTTCTGCTCAGAATAGCTATAGTATTACACCCAGCCTAAACTATGGTCCCTGCTCTCAGAACTGAGACTCTCAAGCTGACTTCCAAATTTAGCAAATTTTTCTTGGGAATTGCACTGACCATCCAAATCCTTTAAGCAGCTTGGAAAACTGTTGAGTACAGGTGTAGTCTTCCGTATGAAGACAGGATGAGAAAGTTGAGGTTGTTCAGCCTGGAAAAGAGAAGGCTGCGTGAAGACCTCATAGCAGCCTTCCAGTATCTGAAGGGGACCTCTAGGGATGTTGGGGAGGGACTTAATTAGGGACTGTCGTGAGAGAACAAGAAGTAATGGGTTCAAACTTAAACAGGGGAAGTTTAGATTGGATATGAGGAAGAAATTCTTTACTGTGAGTGTGGTGATGCACTGGAACAGGTTGCCCAGGGAAGTTGTGAATGCTCCATCGCTGGTGGTGCTCAAGGCTGAGCTCTTACATAGCCTTGGTTGGCATGGTTTAGTGGGAGGTGTCCCTGCCCATGGCAGGGGGTTGGAACTGGATGATCTTAAGGCCCTTTCCAACCCTGACTATTCTATGATTCTATGATTAATTCACTACATGGGGTATTCAAGGCAGAAGTGGAGCCTGGATATATTTGAGACAAAACAGACTAGTCTTGGCTTCTCCAATTCTTAACCTCTCCCTCAAAGTCTCAAGAATTGCTTTTAACCTCTATGCTGATTTTGAACTTCTTGTTCATCAAGACTGCTTTGGTTATGTTTCTGTCTCCACTTTAGTTATCATAGCTTTGTTCTTATTTATTACCTTTGCCTTTATGCATTGTGTCATTCTCTGTGAGCTCTTCTGTACTTTAGAAGTCTTTTGAAAGAAATGAAGAATATGGAAGAACACAGTTGAGTGATTGGAACAAGGAAAAATTCTGATTGCAGTTTTTCCAGGTGCTGAAGGAATTCTCCCAATGTAACAATGTACATTGACAACTCACAGTAGAAATATGTCATGCCTTATTTCTAGCAGCAAACTTAGTAGTATAACCAGAACTATGCTTTCAGTAACAACTTTAGAACTGTTGAAATCTGATTAAATCAAATAAATTCAAGTATACTTTGTCATTTATAAAAATTGAACTCCAAGATGATCAGATTCTGAATAGTATGGAATAAACCAGAAGAATTCCACACTGGTTCATGACTGTGGCTGAGAACTTGATCACAGCTAAATTTTAGACTAAAGTTTAGGGCAGATTTGGGTTTTGTTCAAAAGATATGTAAAAAAGACTTGCCTCAAGGTTTAACCAATTTGAAAACCTTTCTCTATTCAAAGAAATGCCAGGCAGAGAGTTTTAACCACAGAAAAATAATACATGCTATTGAGGGTATTTATATTTGTTCATTCTTCTTTCCTGTTGTCTGTAGTAATGTCAGTTGCTCATGTTTTCATGCTAAAATTATAGGTGACTAAATATAGACAACTTACCACATCATTCAGTTTAATAACTTATTTGTAATGAAGACCCCAAAGCAAAACCAGAAATGTTAACGGAGGTGGAGATGAATCTTTGCAATAATTTTTACTCAGTGTTTCTCAATTACAAATTAATAAGAGGTATAAAATGTGATTATAAAGCCCAACAATTAATGAAATATGACTGTGGTTACTCAGAGGAGGGTTTGTCTCTCACTAGATTCCATTTAAGAGGCATGGGTGACAATTTCATTCTGAAGCACAAGGATCATTTTTAACAAGAGTTAAATAAAACTGAATTCCCCCTCCCCCCCTTTATTAACAGATTAAATCAGCTTTAGTAATCATAGGGAGAATAAATAATGCATACTATATAAAGCCAGGTTGACTTCAAGTGCCTTGGGATTGAGTTTATTTGTGGAGGAAATTCTTTAATTCTCTAGGCATTAGAATTCTATGTAGAAACTTGGTTTATGTTTGTATATTTATGCATTAGAATGAGTACAAAGAGATGGAGATTTTTTATCCATTTACTGAAAAAAAAAGTTGTGGGATTGTACAGAATGTGAATAAAACATATTTGCGCTGCATTGATCTTGAGGTTGTGTGTGCAAACAGGGAATTTCAGAATTTTTTGAAAGAAATATTGCAGAAAAACATTTAATTTGCATTACTTGAAGTCAAGTTCCAAAGACTTAGCAGTTAGGATACTAGCTCAGGCATTTTTCAGTCTTCGTTATAAGAGCTTTTTATAGATATCAATGTCACATGAGCTAATCATCAGGTAAATCTTGCTGGTAGAAGGTTGGGTTCCTAGGACTTTTCCCCTCCACGTGAGTAATCTAGGCCTGATATATATTTGAAAAATCATAGCAGTCAGGTAAAGTTCCCAATGACTGGAAAAAGAGAAATGTAAACCTCATTTTCAAGAAGGAGAAAATAGATGACCTGGAGAATTACAGACCAGTCAGTCTCATCTCTGTGTTTGGCTAAATCTTGGAGCAGATTCTCCTGGAAAGCATGCTAAGGCACATGAAAAACAACAAGGTGCTTGGTGACAGCCAGCATGGCTTCACTAAGGGGAAATCCTGCTTGACCAATTTGGTGGCCTTCTATGATGGGGCTACAGAACTGACAGACAAGGGTAGAACAGTTGATGTAATCTTCCTGGACTTGTGCAAAGCATTTGACCCTGTCTGTCATGACATCCTTGTCTCTAAGTTGCAGAGACATCAATTTGATAGTGGACAACTCTGGATAAAGAATTGGCTGGAGGGTCCCATGCAAAGAGTTGTACTCAATGGTTCAATGTGCAGCTGGAGACCAGTAACGAGTGGTGTCCCTCAGGGATCGGTGTTAGGACCGGTCTTGTTCAACATCTTTGTCAGTGACATAGACGGTGGGATTGAGTGTGCCTTTAGCAAGTTTGTCAATGACACCAAGCTGTGTGGTTTGGTTGATACACTGGGGGTAAGGAATTCTATCCAAATGAACCTTGATATTCTTGCAAGGTGGGTTGGTTCTACCTTATGAAATTTAGCCATACCAAGTGCAAGGTCCTACATGTGGGTTAGAGCAATCCCAGGCACAGCTCCAGGTTGGGCAGAGAAGAGATTCTGAGCAGCCCTGAGGAGAAGGACTTGGGGGTGTTGGTTGATGAGAAACTTCATATGAGCCAGCATCAGTGCGTGCTTGCTACTCAGAAAGACAACTGTATCCTGGGCTTCATCAAAGGGAGCATAACTAGCAGGTGGAAAGGGTTGATCCTGACACCCTCTCCTCTGCTCTTGTGAGACCTCACTTGGAGTACTGCGTACAGTTCTGGTATCCTCAACAGAAAAAGGATATGGAACTGTTGAAATAAGTCCAGAGGAGGCCACTAGGATGGTCAGAGGACTGGAGCACCTCCCATATGAGGATAGGTTGAGAAAGTTGGGGCTGTTGAGCCTGGAGAAGAGAAGGCTGCATGAAAACCTCATAGCAGCCTTCCAGTATCTGAAGAGGGCCTATAGGGATGCTGCAGAGGGACTCTTCATTAGGGACTGTAGTGATAAGACAAGGGATGACGGGTTCAAACTTAAACAGGGGAAGTTCAGGTTAGATTTAAGGATGAAGTTCTTTACTGTGAGTGTGGTGAGGCACTGAAACAGGTTGCCCAAAGAAGCGGTGAATTCTCCATCCCTGACAGTGTTCAAGGCCAGGCTGGACAGAGGCTTGGGTGATTTGGTCTAGTGTGGGGCATCCCTGCTCATGGCAGGGGGCTGGAACTAGATGATTTTAAGTTCCTTTCTAACCCCAAATATTCTGTAATTCTATGAGATGATACAATCGTTATTCTTTCTAAATAATCCAAGTGCACTTTTACTCCTGTTTCAAGGTAAGTAGAAGAAAAAAACCCAAAAGAATAGGGGGAAAAAACATCAGTGATCAGCAGAGGTAGATTATCATAAGGTCCCTAAGGGGAAGTGGTCATCAGAGGGAATGGCAGTGAAAAAACAAAACTTCTTTTAATGCTAGAAAAAATAATAAACATAAGTAAAACTAAGATTGGTTTAAAGACAGAGACAATTTTATGCTGCTAATGGCCATTAGGCATAATGGCTGAGACTGGCACAGACTGCTGATTAGATTTCACTGACCCTTAGTGCCTGTCTCTGGTGCATTAGCCGGAATGATCCTTACTTGGTGGTTGTCTTTTATAGAACCCTTTTCATTTGTGTTGCAGGCTCATTCATGACAATTTGACTTCTTTACTACCACATCTGCAAAAGACACTTTTACTGTAGCTTATTTTGCATTCAGAAATATTCTTTCACTCTCCTTCTTAAGGTTATGGATTTATTGACATTATGGGGGTTGGAACTAGATGATCTTAAGGTCCTTTCCAGCCCTAACTATTCTATAATTCTGTTTCCCTTGCACACAGGTTTGTGTAAGTAATGGGATCTACCACAAAATCATGTCTATCTGTGCAGATACTCGTGAATCATTGACATCCCACAGGTTCTATTAGCAGCTACAAACTCTGGAATATGCCATCTTGACTCATTCACTTGTGCTTCTACAGCTAACAATATTAGTCACAAGAACTCTTGAAACCCTATGCCCTCAAAAATCTATGGATGAACTCATATAACAAGTTATGTTTTAAGACCAGTAGTAGAGAAGCATTACCACTGCTCAACAGATTTTTCTTGAGAATGCTACAATGAGGCAAGTCAATCCAAAGCAAGACATGTTTTGTTTTTTGTTGCAAGGCAGTACTGTAGTTACAAGTTCCATATGCAGAGAAACACTTTTCCTCCTAAAAAATTTAACATCTGGAAAGACTTTGAATAAAACACTTAGGGTGGGAGGATGGGTGTGAGCATAGTGGCATGAACATTCCTGGTTATAGGTAACGAAGATGTTAATGTAAGAAGTTATAGGAAGGCTACTTATAACACATAGCTTTGCAATAAAATAACATTTTGCAATAAAAGCAAAGAAAAGAGAACAGGTGGAATTCTTCATTGTATTCAAGGTGTCAAAGTGTTTTATTTAACAATGTCTATAATAAAACCACATCAAATTATTAATAATGTAGCTACAAACTAAAAATTTTAAACTGCTTTTAGAGACTCTACTGAAAAAACTAAATAAACTTTTTCACTCCACTTTTCTAGTATTTAAACTGTGTCAACTAAACCTAAATGTATAGTTTTCACATTAACTGATGTTATAGATCTTGGTATAGTTAAAAATGTAAATGCATCCCATGCAGTAAAGTATTACATAAACATGAATTATATTGTCAGCGTAGTTCACCTTAATCCATATGCATCTGCTACGAATGCCAAGGGGTTATTGATAACTTCAACTCTGATTCAAGTATCTCTCGGTCACCTAAGTGAGATGAGACTGATCCTTATATGTTGTATGAATGCAAGTTTTTATCCAGGAACACACTAGTTTGGTATTTTGGGGTTCTGTTGGGGAGCACAGAGCTGGCTATATGATTTTCTTCTGGATTTTTATGCCAGAACTTAAACTTTAAATGGGACTCCACTCACTCCACAACTATTAAATAAAGATTTATTAAATGAGCAAGAGGAGAAATTGCAGGAAAAAATGAAAGAGGGAGAAGAAGTCTGAACAATTATTCCAAGGCCTCTGAAGTATTTGGCCTTCCTATGAGCAAAACAGATAAGTTACTTTCTGGTAATTCTTTCCATTACTGTAATACTGAAAAATGCTGTAGGCAGCTATGTGGGCCTAAGCTTTATCTTTACAATGCAGGATATTTGGGAGAGCAAACTCCCTCTTTCTCAGCACTATTCTTTGAGATGTTTTAAGTCAGAGACATGCAAACACAGTAATTTTTCAAGACCTGGTCTATCATTTCCAATATGTCCAATTTATGTGAGCCTGAAGAGCTGCCTTTGAGTTGATAGCTAGACAGTTCATAAATTCAAAGATGATCTTCATGCCAAAGGGCACCTCCAGATGATTTATCTTCCTGTGCAGTTTGACTTGTGGAACTTCAGCTAATTCTTCTTTATTAGGTCTAATAATTGTATCACTGGTTCACATTCTGAATATATGACATTGAGATCACCTCAGATGCACATTCACAGCTATTTACTACTTAATTTACTATCGCTTTCTGTAGCTGGACACCTACTTGAACAACTTATTCCACAGAACAGTGGACATATATAAGTTTGTCCCAGCTAGGGAAGTTTTCCTCTGATATTGTCACATGACAATAAGAAATAATAAGGATGGCATCAGCATTGATGAATTACCTGTGTCCAGGCGCCTTCTTTATAACAGGATAAATGTGGTGTGTTTACAGTTACATTATAAATAGAGGATTTTTTAAGACATAAGCGATACTATGACTTGTGACCCAAATTTCTGAGAACAGTTCTATCAATTATCCATTTTGAATCCTAAAGAACTTAGGTATTCATTTGAAAGGCATCCAGTTCTGACACTAAACAATGGATTTTCCAGCAGAGTTTGTTTAATGTATGTTACAGGTAATTGTTATTTAACCTGTATTCACAGGAAAAAATGTATTGCCATGCAGTGACTGTGCCTCCAACGTAGCCATTATTTAAATTCCACCTGCCTTGCAGGTAACAAAATAACAGCCAGATGGTTGCAAGGACAGGGATTATGAAGAAAAACTGATTTGGTAATAAAAAAATGCAATAAAATTGACTTATATATAATCTAACCCAATATTAACATATTCTAGATTTAGCTACTTAGAGAACTGGGGAAAGGATCAAGCAAAATTGCAGAAAGGCGTAAGTAAACAAAAGTATAGACAGGAGTAATAGATGATATGATTGCCCTGTACATCTAGATTTTCTGTTCTTTTCAATTATGCATGAGGCCTGCTTGATTTCAGTTAACTATAACCTTGCTTAGTACAGCAAATTCTAAGTGAACTTCTGAATGCATTCTATCTCTTTTGAAAACAGTGACAAACTGCAGTAACCAGAGTTGGTGTTTCATTCTGTACTTACAATTTTTATCATAAACTAGACTATTTTACAGGTTCTCTTGCAAATTTTTTTAAAGCAACAATGAATGACAGGAGCAAAAGTATTCCCTTCATCGGCTAGTCTAGTTTATAAACAGTAGCAGCCCTCAACTTATATTTGACAGCAAACCTGAATGAATGTTGCATGTTATGGTAATAACTGACAGATCCCTTTGGATTGGTTTACAATACAATGATAACACCCAATTCATTTCTAAAAGTAGAAAAAAGGAAGTGTATTTTGTTCTTTTATCCCCTGAGATTGGCCACACTGTGTATCACTACAATGGAAAAGAACTTCTATCTAGAGTCTGGTAACTACTTTACAACAAGGCTGTCTTAAAGGTTTTGAAATCACCCTTTTCCCTGGATTAAGAAACTATTTCCAGGTCCCAAACAATTATATTTCAACTGTGCAAAGGCTTTCGTCAGGTTCCTTCATGCAGAATCTACATAAAGGCAGATATAGGTAAATGAATGTGCTCTTATCAATATGTATGCTTCACTACTATTCCATGCTCCAAGTTTGCAAGGCATTCAGAAAAGTTTATTCCTGACATGAAAATATGGTTATTTTTACCTTGCATTATCCAGGCAGGAAATGGTACTTTTCCACATAGTTGCACAGTCGTGATGGCATCAGATGGAGTATGCTCTAGCCTTGTATTCTGTCACTCACCATACCTATTATTTGATAAGTGGTTAAAAGTTTAGGACTGGGGGAAATAAACTGAGATTCTTTTTTGAAGTGTTTTCTCCCAACTTGAGGAAATTTCCATTGAGAGTCCCACTGACCAGCAGAAGTGCTTTTACTTAATAGCCCGCAGCACATATATTTTGTAAGTGTCTTCAACTTCCTCAATTGCCTTTTAAATACTTCTAAAAGTTTGGTGCACAGCTGCATATGGCAAGAAGTACTGTTTTAACTATACTCTTTGAAAATGTATGCTTATTTTGGATCTGCCTGCTTTATATTTCAGTCTATTGAAAGAGACAATGAATGACTTGCTATCTTTTTATCTTTTATGTGCCATTGATGGCATCTGTCATGTATCTCTTCACTCATCTTTTTTTTCCAGGCTGAAAAGCTCTGGTCTCTTTTATACTCATCATGCTGATGCAGTCCTGTGCCTTTGATCAACCTTGTACTTCTACAAGAACTTGAAAAGGTACTGAGAAGCTACATGACGTTGCAGGGCAACTCCAAGCATGAGTGAGAGTACAGCCCTCTCAAAAAGGTCTTGTTTTACAGCATTGCTTTTGAAACTATACATTGTACCTCAAACCACACATCCACCAGCTGGAAGTGACCGTAGCAGGTTTTCTTTGAGATGATTGTTGATACTACATTCTCCTTCCCAAAACATGAAGCTAGTCAAGGACAGGAAGAGAATAGGATTGTAAAGGAAAGGTATTGTATCCATGCTCAGATTGCTGAAGGTTATTAGCATAATAAAGGCAAAAATTGTTTCAATGTCTGACACTTGTAAGAAAGCCTCTCCATATGATGTGTGCATCTAATGCTTAATACCACTAACATTTCAAAGCGTGGTATGAGGGTTTACCATGTGATAAGTATAAAAAACACGTCAGACAATAGCATACTTTGAAATAATTTATTTGCCTTTCATAAAACAACTTGCTACATCGAGAATGTCATGCTTTTCTGCTTCCTTGCTTTTCATTTGGCATGTTGATTCTGTCAAGCTGAACTATAAACCATGTGGTGTTTTTAAGGATTGCTTTTGTAAACTTTGCTTTGCAGAGTGCAATCTTTTGAAGAAAGGTGAATAGAATCTTCTTGCAAGAAGGACTTTTAAATACTGGTATACTACTTATTTTTCTCACCTAAAATGGTGGTTTGGAAGCAGCTAGATTCACAGTGCTCATGGTATAGCCTGGTTCTGAGAACAGTTTTAAAGTACTGTCCATCAATATGCAGTTCAAACTGCCTGACATCAAGCTGTCCACAAATTCCATATGCTATGCTATGCTACCAGGATGTTTTGTGGCCTTTTGAGGAAGAAGTTCTTTACTGTAAGGATGGTGAGGATGGAACAGGTTGTCCAAGCTTGTGCAGAATTAGCATATACTGGGATACAACACATTCTGGTGTCCTGGGTTCAACCACTGGCTTTAAGATCCCCCAATAAAAGGGAGATCTTTGTGAAGGACTGGCAATTTGAATGCAAAATGTTTTAAAAATGTAATTCTGGAGCTGTCTTGATGACATGCATATACAGAACTTCTTAAGGAAGACTTAAGCAGAGGTGTACAGAGGACAATAAGTACATAGTGTGCCTTAAATTATGATTACAAGCTTTTTTTTTTTATTCAGATGCTTTTCATCACACTTCATAAATATTTCCATGCCTGTCTTATGCTGTGCATACTGAATTTTCTCTAGGAACATTGGCAGAACTTTGAGATCAGGGAGATATTTTTCTTGCTGGATATAAATTAATGGTACGAGGTCTGGATTAAAATACCTGGAAATGAGTTTTTCATTCTTGGTTCATACTGTAATATATAGGAAGTAACCAATTATATGCAAGCAAACTGTTCTGCAATACCTCCTTAGTGTTGATTTCCAGGAAAAAATCCTCCTGAGGACTGATGTAAATGAGAATAAAAGAACAGAGTCAATTCTATAGCTGATTGAAAGAATATCTCTTAAAGCTGTAAGTGAAAAGGGATTGCATGTACTTAACTGGGTACTTCTTACTCATTGTTTTTCTAAACGTGGTCAATAACCTAGGCTTGACAGATCTGTGCATGGTATCAGAGCCGACTTGATCAGCTACGCTGTGGGTGTTTGTCTATGATTATTTCATCAGAGCTCTCACTACCTGTACCTCCCATCATAAAGGAATAAAGAAGTTATTCATCTTTGTAGCAAGTTGACCAAGTCAGCGTTGCCATAGAAACTCTAACTTTGAGAATTCTTTGTCTTCTCAGTAGTTCACTTTTGGCACTTATACTAGCTTTGCATTTAATAATAGGCTTTTGTTTGTAAACCAAGAAACAAGAGGACACAGGTTCAACATGGAGTGTGATTACCTGCTTCTGGCACCCAGAACTTCTGAAACTACTGAACTGAACAGGGCAGGGTGTGAATGAGCCAGTAGCATATAAAGAAACACCTTTATGTTCATTTTTTCTTTCACATATTCCCTTCAATATGTCAATGAAAGTGGAAAATAGCAGGCATTTTCAAAAGCTTTAGTCCTTATGAGATTTATTAACAAAACTTCTACCCCCTCTTAGAATTAGCTACCTCCACACAGCCTTTTTCACTATGGACCTCATAGCACAAAGAACCACAAAGTGATGCAGCAAAAAATCACCTGATGTTTCTCAGATTTGGTCTAATTCTTTTATAATGAAATTTAAAGATTTTTGAGGGGATGGAGTGAATCTTTCTTACCAAAAAATTTGGCATACTCCCACACTGAAATGTCATGGCCTATTTATATTGGACAAGATTTGACCTGGTAGAAAATTGCAGTTCTAGTAATCATCTTGCCTATTGATCAGTGTCTGCTACAATTACTTGGAGATAAAAAAAAAAATCTCAGAAATAAAATAAACAATGCCAACTATGAATTATTTGTATTTTTAAAATAATTCGGATTTGTGATAGAAAAAGGGGTGATGAGTTTAAACCTAAACAGGGGAAGTTCAGGTTAGGTGTAAGGAAGAAGTGCTTTACTGTGAAAAGTGGTAAGGCACTGGAACAGGCTGGCCAAAGAGGTGGCAAATGCTCTGTCCCTGGCAGTGTTCAATACCAGGCTAGACAGAGACTTTGGTCATTTTGTCCTGTGTGGAACTGGATGCTCTTAAGGTCCTTTACAACTCAAACCATTCTATGATTCTATGATTTCCTCCCAAACCAGATTTCAGTTCAGTTGGAATAGCTACTCTTGAGAGAAAAGACAATTCCTAAAAGCTGACGTCATAGCTATTTTTCTTGATATCCTGATAAGCAGAGGCACTTACCTGAACAAGAATTTTTCCTTTTGATAAAAGGCCATTTCCTCTAGTAATTTTGAATATATTATATTCAAAATATAACATATTATATATTATACACATATTACAATAATACATATTTTAATGTTTTATATACTATATTAATGTTATTATATTAATACATTAATATTTTATAATATATATTTTATATATTATATACTATATTCAAAATATAATGAGCCATACCCAGAAAACCACGTTGTTCTCTGCGTTGTCCATCACAGGAAACATTACTGTCAGTGTGACCTTATAATCTTTGAGAAAACCTTCAGAGGAAGAGTTGAGTGTGAGAAATAAAGTTGGGGAACATATTATCAAATTACAAAGAAAAATATGTTTGGAAGAAATGGAGTGTAATAGTCTATGGTGTCTCTTTGAAGCATTTTACTTGCACACAGTTATGTCATCTTTAAGATGGTAAGTTCTTGTTTTCTCTCTTATAGGTGCATAGAAAAAAATATAGCCCATATCCACTTGCCACTAGCACTAATAAAAGGACAGACAAATGCATGGAATATGCAGTTATGTTCAGGTACATCTAACTGGAAACACAACTGATGCCTGGAAATAGTGTTTGATTCTCTGCATTCCAAATATATATTCAAATTTGGCTTGTTAACCAAGTCCTTTGGAAAAAGCAATTTCATTGATATTAAAATATTTTATGGCAATATATTTTTGACAGAAATTCAGCATTATTGCAAATTATTTCAAAATCATATTAGTTTCATAAGAAACTCAGACACTGAAAGTTGTTCTCTTTGTTTTAACCTATTTATATTTAAATGGCCAATAAGTCCTTAACCTACATTTCAATATGAAACAAAAATTCTGGTATTGTTTTTATGTAATGATAAAAACAGGAGGAAGAGATGGAAGTAAAGGCTACTGATGACTAGAGTTCTCCATCACAGACTACAAAATAAACCTAATACTTTCCCATTTCTCTGCTGCATGTGTGTCTCTTTTCCTGAGCATGTGTATTTGGATGGAAGAAATGACTGACTACCTTATTCCGTACAGCTTCAATTGTTGGTCTGAGCCTAGAAGAGCTCTTGTCATAATACTCGTTCAAACTATTTTTAAATACCACAACTGTGTGCCTTTGGGCTTATGCCAATGCTTGTCTGGAAGTGGCTAAAAAACTCCCACCAGCTTTAAGTGAATTTGATTCATGGTGTGTAGCTCACTGCATAAGTAGCTGCTTCTTGGGGTGATTATGGCAGCTACAGATGGCTTTTTTTTGTAGTTGGTTTGTTGTGCTTTTTTCTTCTTCCCATAAAGCCCATATCCATTGCAATAGCACTATTGAAAAGGATAGACAAAAACCTGGAATAGCCAGATATGTTCAGGTATATCCACCTGGCACTACTACTAATCCCTTGTGCCTGAAAATAGTGGTTTCTTTCCCTGCATCACAAATATATGTTCAAATTGGGCCTGCTAACCAAGACATAAACGATTTTCTACAATCACAATTGGCAAATCTGAAAGGCATTAAGTAAGAACTTTAGGTTAATCACCTTTTAATTGTCTGGCTGTGTAAGATTTTCCAGACTATTGCAGTAAAATGTAAATGCTGCAGGGATGAATAAGAAAATCACATTCTATCTCAGAACATTTGTGGCAAAGCTGTGTTAGCTTTTTTGTTAGATTTCTGTGTGAATGTTTAAGTATGGCTTAGTGTAAGGAGAATCTTCCCAGTGTAGTGTATTTTATAGATGATTACTGCCTGGAATAGATACAGATTGATAAGCATGCTTCAGCTCTCTCCTGCAACTATAATCTGACACAGATCCCTCAGATTTTACTCTGACTTATGCATATATTTTGTATTACTTAAAAAAACCCAGCCAAACATAACCAAACCAAAGCAAACTGAGACCAAGAAATCTGATTTACAAGAAGGTGATGATCACTGGAGGCATTCTCCTGTAGCCAGTACGTTTAATCTTTTTGTATATAAGCTACTGCAAGAAAAAAAAACAAAAATCCTGTGAAGGACAGATGCCCCAAAGTTTTTTCTTTCTTCTCTTAAAATGTGTCATCATCCATGGATTACCTCTTTCTTTGGTAGTGTGTTAGTCAAAATAATTAATGAAACCCACACGAAAGAGGAGGATACCAGCAAATCTGAGATCTTCGAAGTCTGTTTTTAGAGGTATTCACTACTCCCATCACACTTTGAAGCCCTGAGGTAAAGGGTGCATAAATATCATTGTTTGCTGTTAGGTCTGTTTCAAATTACAGCAAAAGTCTCAAAGACCAAATACCAAGTCTTATTTCATGTTTTAATCACTATAAACTATAATGGGATTCATATTTGCAAACATTTATTGCTCTGTATCACAAGGATATTTTTAGCTACTTAGAAGGCTGTTACTATGAAAAATAGTTTCTACAAAGGGAAAATGATAGCTGCTTTTAAATTAGATATCAATCTCGGAGCCACACTTAACCTAAAGAGTATAATAAATATAACTTTTCTGGGTATTTAAAATAAAAGCCTGTGATGTGCAATTAAATCAAGGAGTTAAGTACTTTGGGTTTTCTTTCTGGTTTTGTCCTTTGCTTGCTGAGTTGTGCACTTTGAAAGTTAATCATTGTGAGAGTTGAGTGCCTGAGAAGTCCAAATGGATAATTCACCATGAAGGCAACAGCCTCTTAGGTAAACAAGTATATAACATAGTGAAACGGTAATAAAGACAGGTATGCTGAATGCAGCATTTGCCTATAAAACGAGGAGAGAGGATAAGCAGAATGAAAAATGAAAAAAAGAAATGTGTGGTTTTACTTATCTCAGAATCCAGCCTTGTCATTGTGCATCATGTCACCAACTGCATAACACTGGCCAGAGAATTACCTTCAAAGAAAGGAAGTCTTTGAACAACAGTATTTAGAACTTGATCGAGAAAATCATCTGCATGACAATGACGAGCAGTAAAGAAGCTATCCTGACCCTAAAATGAGCAGTACTGATTGATGATTATTTAGCTATTCTGTTCAAGAGTACAAATAACTTTTGGATTGAATTTGTCTGGTTTCCAACTCCAGCTCATATACAGTCAGGGAACATGTATGATGTCTCCCTCATAACACAGAATAAAATTCCAAACTAAAAGCAGTATAGATGTATAAAGAACTCCTCCTGTTCCCCTCATGATCTGGTCAAGGTATAAAGATGCAGTGATAGATAGATGGATGGGTGGATGGATGAATCTACACCTACCTACGCTCCTGTGTCCCAATTCATGTCATACAAAAATAGCTGGGTTAGTCCTGGGTGATGGACAGTTTCAGATGCTGTCAGAAAGTGCTGGGTTGCAGGTTAGGTCTTGTTTTTTGTTCTCTGTGTTGGACTGAGCACTGTTATAAAAAAAGCTCTCTTCTATGCTTTTCGCTCTTTGTCAGTTTAATATTGGTAGACAGCATTCCTTATGTGCAATCTTCATGTAAAGATATTTTTGCATTAGATGGAGAAAAGGCTAAAATACAGGACCAAGAAAAAAAAGAAAAATGCCATTCTGGTAGCAGAAAGACAGTGAGGAAGTTGTTTTTCTGTGTAGTCAACATTTATTCAGCTCATGTAGGCAAAGAATTGCCTCCAGCTCTGCCTTTTATGGCTGATTAGCAGAATATTAACGTTTTGGTCACAGCAAGTATTTCTTGAGATACCTTCGTATCTAAATTTATCTGCACCAACACTACATCATTGAATAGCATCTAACAAGTGCATAAAAGGACCTATGCTGACAAGAGATTTGCACATAGTTTAAAGGACTACATTTATATGATGAAAGATAATTTTATCTTGTGTTATTTTTATGTTTTCCCAAATCATGAAGTCAAAAGATGGGACAAGCTGAATAGAGACATTTACCCAGACAGTCCCCCTAGTCATTGCAGAAGAGACCATCCCAAGGCACAAGATCCATTTTCACATTACCTCCAGAGAAATGGAGAGGTATAGTTTGGCTGACATTTCCTTGTTTAGAGAGGAATACTGAATTAGGCTGTGGAGCTGCTGCTCAAAACAGAATATTCCCCAGCTTAAGGCAACAGTGAGTTGCAAAGAGCTTCACTCTGGGCTGTACCACTAAGAGCTGCACTAAGCTCTTCACAGCGGGAAGTAGAGCTGCTCAAAAGCCCTCTGAGAGCAACTCGCTTTCATAGTAAGAAGTGAAGATGGTATTTATCACAGATGAACAGACACTTTTTTGAGGTAGCCACAATCCTCTTACATATGAATTTTAAAATTCTTTTTCCCCCATCTGTTTTTTCTTCTTAGCTCTCAAAAAAAAATAATTTCCATTCAACCTGATAGCGTTAAGTAATGGAATGAAAAGGAAAGAATGAAAAAAGAAACAACGCGTGTGATCCTGTAAAGTGAGATCAAATGTTTGACCTCAGAATGTTCAGAAGCCTTGCATTTTAAAATAATAAGGATGGAAAACATCAAGAAGGGGAAAATACAGGAAAAAAGGAAGAGAGAAAATAGATATTCTCAATACAGAAAGCTTCTTTCACAAAGTTACAGAAATAGTTGCGGAGGGAAATATTTGAATCTGAAGAATGATGGCTTCTGAATTTTCTGAAAGGAATATGAAATTTAATTATGTGTTTTCATCCATACACACTTTTGATACCAGTGTGCCTTGAAAGGTGACAGATTTCCTTTCAAAACTTGGCTTCAGATTTATTAGCCTGATAACCTTCTCCTTCCATGGAATTTACTTTGCTTTTAGTTTCCATTTATTTTTAGCTGGGTGCCAAAAAATGCAATTTCATGGTAACTTGAAGTATTCATGAATCATTCATGAATATTTGCTTAATGGACTGTTCTCCCTCTTTCTTTTCCTCCATTTGCTTTCCAAAATTAAAAGAATTAATCCTCCCTGTCATTTTATATCATTTTAATACAGTAGATCACAAAGGAACTTTTGGCTTCTAATTTCTATATGACATTTTGGAACCAATCTTAACTGGATGCAAGTTCTAAAAAATGTGACATTTGTAAAAGAAAAAAGTTATCAGGCTTCCTCTTCTGGTAGGGAGTGGAAATGGAAAGGATTGTCTAAGAGCAACAAACAACAAATTTTCTTCTTCAGTAGATTTTGACCAACATGTTGAAGAGCTATCTAACAACCCTCATTAGGGACTATAGTGATAGGACAAGGGGTAATGAGTTAAAACTTAAACAGGGGAAGTTTAGACTGGATATAAGGAGAAAGTTCTTTTCTGTAAGGGTGGTGAGGCACTGGAATGGGTTGCCCTGGGAAGTTGTGAATGCTCCATCCCTGGCTACGCTCAAGGCCAGGTTAGACAGAGTTTTGAGTGACATGGTTTAGTGTGAGGTGTTCCTGCCCTTGGCAGGGGAGTTGGAACTAGATGATATTAAGGTCCTTTCCAACCCTAACTATACTACATAACCCTATAATTCTATGATTATTATTATTATTGGTGGTAGCTGCAGTAGTTTGTGTTATACTGTAGTTACTGGACTACTCTTATCTCAAGTAGACCTGGCTTACTAAATTGAGTCCCATGTTCAAGGTACCCAAGCCTCTGACTATTGCATCACCCTTCTAACCTTTTATTAACCTGGTCAATCCTCCTAGCCTTTTTAATGTCCTGCCCCACATACTGGAGAATTGAGGAAAAGACAATGTGAGCTCCAGAACCCCTAACCAAATCTCCCAGAGCTCTGTAGTCCTTCTTTATGATCCCCTGGCTACTGCTATCTATATCAGTAACACCTTCGTGGATCACTAGAAGTGGGTAAGAGTCAGTGAGACTGACTAGAGCAGGCAGCTTCTCTGCAACATCCTTGATCTGAGCCCCTGGTAGGCAACACACCGCCCTTGAGACTGGGTCAGGCTGACAGACGAGTGCCTCTGTTCCTTTCAAAATAGAGTCCTCCACTACTACAGCCCGCTGCTTTTTCCTGTCAGCACCAGTAGCGATCTTCTTTACCAGCGCATCAACTGGTTGTTCCTAGTGGGAATGTTGTTCCTCATCAGCTGCCTGCAGGACAGCAAAGCAGTTCTGGGTGGAGACAACAGATTTAGGAGGAAGCCCCTTGCTTTTAATTGTCCTCTTCCTCCTTTTATTTATTTTTTTTTTTTTTTTTTCTGTCACTGTTTCCTAGCTTCTGGGTTTGCGGCCTCTTTTCCTGCATGACCAACAGTAGACACATGAGGCCCCTGCACAGTCTGGTCCTGGAGCAATCAGTGCTGCTTCCCGTCAGCTTCTCTGACATCTTTCAGCCTACTGACAGCGTCCCGCAGCTCAGCTCCTGCTGCAGGAGGACTTCCACTAGGGAGCACCGAGTGCAGCCCTGCCCATTGCCCAATCTCACCTTAGGGGAGCAGTATAGGCTTTCTCTACACCCCAAGCTCTGCATTGCAGCCTCCCCTCTCATCGGCTATGTTGGGGTGCCTACACTGGCAGCGAGAGCAGAGCTCCTGGTCATAGGGCAAGTGCTCACCATGCTGCTCGAACTGTCACACAAACTTTCTCAAACCCTCCCTGTTCGCTGCGCTCCCTGGGGCAGGTTTTTAATCACTCAGGGCTGGTACCGCTCCTCCTGGCGCAGCCCCCTCTGAGTTACCTGCTTGCGTTTGCTGAGCTGCCGGCTCCTGGGCAAGCCCTTTCGAGGACTTGAGGCTCCCTCAGTGCCTGTTGCTGCTCCGAGTTGAAGCTCCTGGATGCCGAGCATCCCCCCGATCAGGCGCTGCAGGTGTCCGCTCTTGAGACAGCCACCTCAGCAATTGGCCAGAAATGGCCTACGATACCCCACTTGAATCTGCCATTGCCTCTCCTGACATGGCCCTCTAAGTCAGCTCCTCACGTCCACTGAGCTGCCAGCTCCTGGGCAAGGAGAAAAACAAGGGAAGAGAATACAACCGCTCACCACCCACTGAACAATACTGAGCCCTACCCGAGCAGTGATCTAACCCTTCCAGGTAACTGCCGCCAGTTTATATACTGGGTATGATGTGCTGTATTATGGAATACCCCTTTGGTTAGTTTGGTGTCCTGTCTCTGCTTCCTCCCAGCTTCCCCATTTCCCTGACATAGCATGAGACTCAGAAAGTCCTTGGTCAGAGTAAACATTACTGAGCAGCAACTAAAACCATTGATGTTATCAGCTCTGTTCCCAGGCCAAAAGTCAAAAACACAGCACTGCACCAGCTACTAAGAAGGAGAGAAATGGCTGCTACTGCTGAACCCAGGACAGCTGAGTTGCCTCCTGGGTAGTCAGATATAGTGTATTACTGAAAATTACATAGCTGAATTAGAAAGACTTAATTATGTTTCATCTTTTGGTGGCAGTCACAACACAGTAGCACTACTTCTCTGCTTAATATTATAGCTCATGGGACTGATGATCTTCACACCCAGCAGCTTAAGGAAGAACTGAGCCACCAAAGATACCATGTCATAAGACTTTACATTTCCAGGACCTTATGCAGTCTGAGTGTGTCATGGTTTAAGCCCAGCTGGCAACCTAGAACCACACAGCTGCTCACTCATTCCCCCCTTTCTTCCTCTGCCCCACTTTCAGAGGGATGGGGAGGAGAATTGGAGGAATATAAATCCCACAGTTTGAAATAAGAACAGTCCAGTAACTAAGGTATAACACAAACCACTGCTGCTACCACCGATAATAATAATGATAAGGGAAATAACAAGGAAAGAGAATACAACTGCTCACCACTCTCCGACCAATACCCAGCCCAACCAAGCAGTGACCTAACCCTTCCAGGTAACTGCCCCAAGTTTATATAGTGAGCATGTTATGCTGTGGTATGGAATACCTCTTTGGCTAGTTTGGGTCAGGTATCCTGGCTCTGCTTCCTCCAGGCTTCTCGTGCCCCTCCTCACTGGCAGAGCATGAGACTAAGTCCTTGACTCAACTAAGCTGTTAACAACATCTGTGTGTCATTAGTATTGTTTTCAGACTAAAGCCAAAGCATAGCACTGCACCAGCTGCTAAAGAGAAAAATGACTGCTACAACTGAACCCAGGAGAGTGTGTCATTAAAACATCAGTCCAGGCCTGAATCCATAACCCTAAACCAGCAACCCTGTGCATTAAAATATCTTGTCTGTTGAGTTAGCCATGAATAATCTAGCCCAGATTTGCTGAAGGAATACCATATCTGGGAAATGAACTCACATGATACTGCTGCATGCGCAAATCTGTCTGTCCCCTATCCTAACACTACTCTGAATTATCACAGTGAAAGGGTTGTCCATTGAGAGAAGCGTAAAAGAGACTAATAAGTACCTTTGTCTCAATGTCACTGCTTTTGGAATTGTTCGGTTTCATCTGTCTTCAGTTTCAGTGTTTCATAAAGATTGCCTAATCTGAATTCTGACTATTGCTGTTATTTATGTACATATCATATCCTTCCAGTGTGGATCTATCTGTAGGATCAGGGCCTTGATTTACATATCTCAATAACATGATTATAAAAGATGTTACCTGGATGAAAATACAATGGTGACAATGTTGGATAATTTGCAACTATCACAACTTCAGAGTGTCTGCCTCCTGAGCATGTAAAGAGACGGGAAGCATTCAAATGATGATTAAGAACCTCCCCGTAGCCAAACTAAACAAAACCTAACAAAACTATCTCAGTGTAGTTCACTTCTGATGAATTTTGTTAGCAGAGACTCATAGAATCATAGAATTATTTTGATTGGAATGAACCTTAAAATCATCCAGTTCCAACCTCCCTGCCATGCGCAACCTAGCCTTGAGCACTGCCAGGGATGAAGCATTCAACTCTTTGGGCAATCCATTCTAGCACCTCACCATCCTCACAGTAAAGAACTTCTTCCTTATATCTAACCTGAACTTCCAGTTTGATGGGTTTGAACCCATCACCCCTTGTCCTTTTGCTACAGTCCCTAATGAAGAGTCCCTCTCTGGTACCCTTTTAGGTCCCCTTTAGATACAGGAAGGCTGTTATGAGGTCTCCACATGGAGGTCTGTTTAACTGTCTGATTTAAGTATTCTACAAGCCCATATGTTTCTGGCTGATATAAAACTCTGTGTGAAGAGGGAATTTTTAACAGCTTGCACACCTCATTTAGCAAAGGAGACACAAAATTAGTACCCTGATCTGTTGAATTTTGTAAGGGTAAGCTCACTCTGATAACAACATTAATCAATTCATTAGCTTCATATTTTGTCAGCTAAGATTTTATGGGCAATATCATGGGGTTTGTATGTGCCAGTAGCTCTTCCATGTTTTGCTACATTCCTCAGTCAAGAAATTGAACTAAATGAGTGTTAAGATTCAAATTACATTCTCCTTGTCTAGCAGTATAACATGTTACTGGATAGAAAATGGAGAAGACATATATTTTGGATTTCTCCTAAACACTTTCTTGTTCTTGTGGGGGACGTCAGCTTACAAGACATCCTCTGGAAATGCAGTACAGCAGAAAGAAAACAGTCCAGAAGGTTCCTTACATGTGGGAGTAAACGTCTTGAGAGCGCCAGTGAGGGAAGGCACCCACTGGACCTGCTATTTGTGAACAGAGAAAGACTTGTGGGTGAAGTGATGGTTGGAGGCTGTATTGGGCATAATGATCACAAAAAGAGTTTCTGATTCTTAAGAGAATGAATAAGCGGGGCCAGCAGAACTGGCATCTTGGATTTCCAGAGGGCAGACTACAGCTTGTTTTGGAGCACGGCTGACAATGTCCCTTGGGAGACAGTTCTAAAAGGCAAAGGAATTCAAGTGGCTGGATGTTCTTAGAACCACAGAATCATAGGATAGTTAGGGTTGGAAAGGAACTTAAGATCATCTAGTTCTAAACCCTCTGACATAGGCAGAAACACTTCCCGCTAAACCATGCCACCCAAGGCTTTGTCCGACCTGGCCTTGAACACCACCAGCTATGGAGTGTTCACAACTTCCCTGGGTAACCCATTCCAGTGCCTCACCACCCTAAACAGTAAAGAATTTCTTCCTTATATCCAATTTAAATTTCCCCTGTTTAAGATTTAACCTGTTACCCCTTGTCCTCTCAGTACAGTCCCTCATGAAGAGTCCTTCCCCAGTATCCCTATAGGCCGCCTTCAGATACTGGAAGGCTGCTATGAGATCTCCATGCAGCCTTCTCTTCTCCAGGCTGAACAGCCTCAACTTCCTCAACCTGTCTTCATACAGGAGGTGCTCCAGTCTCCTCATCATCCTCGTAGCCCTCCTCTGGACTTGTTTCAACCGTTCCATATCCTTTTTATGTTGAGGACACCAGAACTGCACACAGTACTCCAAGTGAGGTCTCACAAGAGCAGAGGAGATGGTGTCAGGATCAACCCCTTCCCTCATTCTGCTGGTCACACTTCTTTTGATGAAACCCAGGATACAGTTGTCTTTCTGAGCCGTGAGTGCAGCTGGCTCATGTGAAGTTTCTCATCAACCAACACCCCCTAAGTCCTTCTCCACAGGGCTGTTTTGAATCTCTTCCCTACCCAACCTGTAGCTGTGCATGGGATTGCTCCAACCCACGTGTAGGACCTTGCACTTGGCATGGTTAAACTTCATGAGGTTGACATCAGGCCAGTTCACAAGTATGTCAAGGTCCTTCTTGACGGCATCCCTTCCTTCCAGCAAAACCACAGAGCTTGACAAATTAGCAAATTTGCTGAGGGCACACTCAATCGTACTGTCTATGTCACCGAAAAGATGATGAACAAGACCAGTCCCAACACCTATCCCTGAAAGACAACACTCATTACCGGTCTCAATTTTCACATTGAGCCATTGAGCACAGCTGCCTTCCAGGCAGTTCTTTATCCAGTGATTGGTCCACCTATCAAATTGATGTCTTGCCAATTTAGAGACAAGGATGTCGTTTAGGACAGTACTGAATGCTTAAATGAGGTAATTCTTCAAGAAGGAAATCCTAAAGGCACAGGAGCAGCAGCCCAATGTGCCAAAAGATGAAGAGTGAACTCAGCCTGGCTGAAGAGAGTGATTTGGCTGAAATGTAAGAAAAAAAAAAAAAGAGGAAGGGAGGAGTTTCCTGCCCATTCTTCCAAAGAAGGCCACAATTAGCTAGACAATAGAAAACTGCAACCAAATACTTAGTTTGAAACACTGAATAAATGCAAATATTGACATATACATCAAGTCATAAGCCACAGACATACAAAGAAAATCTCCAAGAATGGGAATTCTGCTACATATTTGTCCTTCTGTTACCTATGGGAATAGTTTTAATCATAATATCTAATAAGAATTTCATTTCAGCTTGCCTGCTGAGTCTTGCTCTTTGATAGTGTACCTGCAGCTCCAACTGAACCTTCTGTGTTGTCTGGGAGAAGAGAGTTCAGCCATCATTAAACTTCAGTGTCCTACCACAGAGCCTGAGAATGAATTTTAGCCTTTTTTTTTTTATTTACTACTGGAAATTCAGTCCTGGAATTCTGTTCCTTTACCACGCACTCATTCTGCAGCCATAGGCAAATCAATAAATATTCCTTTGTTCCTATCCGTAAAGTCAGTGTTGTGGTACCACCACTTTTGTAAAATCTCAGGTATAGGATGCTTGGGGAAGTGATTTTTCCTTTGCAAGAATGGATTTCCAGGGGGTATAAATGGTGACAGCTAAGCCTATCATGACCCCAGGCCAATATGTATTTCATGTCATGCACAAGTCATGATACTGTGCTGCTTTTTTTATATGGAGGAGAGCTTTGTTAATCTCTTCTATTTGTACAGATTCTACACAGAGGCCCAACCTCAGGTGGACCCTTAGATAAGGCTTTAATGTGAAGAAGAAGAATCATAGAATAGAATCATAGAATAGATAGAGTTGGAAAGGACCTCAAGATCATCTAGTTCCAACCCCCTGCTCTGGGCAGGGACACCTCCCACTAAACCATGCCACCCAAGGCTATGTCCAGTCCGGCCTTGAACACCACAGGTCGAAAGACAGGGTGGTTACAGAGAATAGGTGATGCCACAGCTGTGCTAAATCCTAGTTCCTACAGGATGGTAAAATAAACTGGTAGAGCAAGTCACTGAAAGAGCTTTATTATGGATTTCCTTCACCTAAATCTGGAGGTGAGGGTGTTACAGATATGAGGAAAATAGATAATTTGTTTGCATATTCTTAGCAAAGTGGATTTGGCAGTTAAGACTGAAGCTAAGTACAGCCAAAATTAAATATTCATATACATTTAATGTCTTGGTTATTACTGTTATAGAAGTGACTTAACCCTTGGGATTTAAGGTACCTCCGGCATTTCCATTCCCAGCAAGCAGCAGAACAGTTGACTTCCACAACAAAATATTTGTGTGCAAGAGATGGGATTTATTTGGTGTACACCTGGTGTGTGACTTACTGGGCTTTTTAGGTAGATGAAAACTTCTCTGTCCACTGGGATATAAAAATGCAAGCCTAAATTCTTTTGCTTCTCCACACACCCCTGCCACAAGTACTGTTTTCTCATTAAATGCTGCATAATGATTTAGGATGTTTTTCTATAAACTACAGTGAGCAGTTAAAGTACAGAAGAAACTACCAAGCAGTGTTTGGCACTGGAAAAAGCATAGCTCCAGTTGTCAAAGTGGAATATCATTCTCATGAGCTATATGAAAAGCCTGTCTTTTTACTCTGGGAGTGGTTAATGTGACCATATGTTTCCAAGTCACAGGCAGCTTAGACGGAGATTATCTTGAAAGCTTATTAGGGAAAGTTTCATGTGGTGTACTTGTTAGTTTTTACTGCAGGCTACTAAATCACACCAGAGAGCATTTCTGGTTGGTTGGGGAAAATAACACTGAGGTATTAGGAAGTAGTTCTATGGCAGGCTGGATGTTTTGTTCTGCCAGTTAATATCTGAAACTTGGCAACTCCTGTTAGAGCCTCAACTATTGCCTCCACCAGTATTTTCCCACTGATGTCAGGGCTAGAAAGCAGAGATAAACAAGAACTGAAACAAATATTTGCTCCCGGTAGACACCATATTTGTTATCAATTTTGCTCTACAAGCACATAAAGCCAAATCAAAGTACTCAGTTGTGCAGATGTACTTATGAAAGTGGTATTTAAATAAACTAGCATGTGCCTTGAGAAGAACAGATTTTTAATACTGGAGAGAGGTTAACAGGATAGAATAAATGCACTGTGCTCTTCCTGTGTCCCAGAAATAATTCTTTAAAGGACTCCTGTGGTATACCATGGTGACATTACCTGTAAATCCAGAGGGGTAGGGATGCAGTCTTTAAACAGAAAATAAATAGCTATAACTTTCAACTATAAACCCCACATTCTGTGTTCACAAAGATGCAGCTCCACAATCTGGAGGAGGAAAAGGGGGCCAGAGAGACATTTTTAAAAGTGTGGACCAGTGAAAATGACAAATCAGTTTTAAACCAGAAAGCAAAATGAAGTTGCTTGTGAAGGTTATGAATCTCCAAAACTAAGAATGGTAGAAAATTGAAAGGGGAAAAAAGAATATAATATTTAACCAGCAGCCAGCAAGGACAGTTCAGAAAGAGTTTAAACCTATTAGGAGCAAAAATAATCCTAAAGATTTTTATTATAAATAGTAATCTCTTAAGGTTGTGGAAAATATAGAAGGACTATATAATGTATTTGTATTGGGGGGGGGGGGGGAAGGAAGACAACTAATGCAGTCTCACTATTGTAATGCTGAAATATTTTGCATTCCAAAAAGAAAGGGATGCTAATGACAGTATAAGTAAAACTGTACTGTGTTATTTACTTAAAACTGTCTTGATATGAGATTGAGATTGGTCATGAAGTTGTGGAGGCAGTGTTTCTCTCACCTTGGTTATTGTGCCAGTGGTTCTTCACTCTGTAAATTAATTCTAGGATCTTTTGGTCTCTAGAGACAGACAGAAATCTCACTGTCTCTCTTCTGCACACTCGTTTCATCCACCTCTGTGTGAGTTCATCCACCTTCTTGATTCACAGACTGTATCTGAAAGAACTCCTTCTAATTGGCGATTAGCTTGCATCTATCAATCTTATTGGTAGGAGGATTGACAGTTGAGACAGATGTCCAAGTTTATTCAATTAAAGCTCCAGTTACATCCATTGCCAACCTCATGTCAGGTCAGTCCCTTCAGATACTATTTGCAAAACTTAAAGCAGGAGCTCTTTCCATACATTTTCAAACCCATTTTCTAGAAATATTTTCTAAAATTTTCTGGGTTTTTTTTGTGTTTTTTTTTTTGTTTTTTTTTTTTTTTTTTGAGTGTGGTTGGAATCTAATTCTAACTTTGTCTTTATTTTATCTTGCTAGTCTAGAACACAGACTCATTATATTTTTATAACATGAGCTCTTTTAATTGTGCCAGACTAATGCTTCATGATTCAGCAGTCAATATCCATAGATAGCATTTCCAAAGGTATTATTAGCTATGTGCAGGTAAACAATTCCTTTTATTTATTTTTAAAATCAAATCCTTTATGTGAATCCCACAAAAAAAGATTAGTTTCTCATTCAAATAAATGAATCTCTAGCCAGATAAAATCTACTTGCAGTGTGACTATTAAGGTGGTGAATAAAGGCCTTTTGTACATCAGAAGGATTTCATTAACAAGTCAGAAAGGGCATTTGACTTGTTTCCAACTTGGTACAAGCTTTTTTCATTCTCATTGATCAACACAAAGGCAAGCAAGAGATTTTGCTTTATAATGTTTCAGAAAGCCACAACAAAAAGGTGTGGATGTGTGTATTTTTTCTCAGTTGCTTTGGGGGAGGAGGGATGAAGTTTTTGAATGGTTTTGCCTCCTGCAAAATACAGAATTATTTCAAAAACAGTGGAATTCTTATGAAAGGATTTTATTACAAGTGCCCTCATGAGCAATTAGTTGATGTCATTAGCTGCCTTTGTGAGCTGGAAGGAAGTTGTACCTCAAAAGAGGCTGGAAAGGATTAAAAATGCTAAAAAGAAGTAAAGGCTAGAACATCAATGCTTCTGTCTTTGTAGCATGTTGGAGTGCTATCACTGACAAAAGTAAAATGTGCAGCATAGCATTTCATAACTCTGAGGGAAGTGATCTTGCTGGTAACTGAACTGAGAACAGACACTTGGGCAAAAATCAGTTTGAATAGTCTTGTATCACCATTTTTATATTTGTTTCTTGTGGTCACTCCAGCCCTATAACAGTGTTGTATTTTCAGAAACAACAAAACTATATTTGGATTCAGTCTTACTGCCTGTCTTTTTACTGCCCCTTTTTCATTCGAAGCAGTTGCATAAGGGTGGAGAGTCTGTGTAGGTAGATTACTTGAATGGTTTCAGTGCATAAGGGAAGGAAGGGGAGGAATTGACAAAGAGTTTTCATTTCATTTTATACTGGTACTGTATAGTTCCGTTGTAATTTGTGCAGTGTATTGTTTGTAAATTAGTTATCGGCTTTCCTTTGTTGGATAGTTGAAATGCTCAATGTAAAATCCTCTGTACGATATGTTTGCATGTATTTCATTTGGCTTCCTTGAAAATCCAGTTTCATTTTTGTATTGATGTTCTAGTTTGGGTTTATGGGTAAGCCTGCTTTTTCTTTTATGTGATACAAGCACACTATGTACAGATGCTCATTTTTCCTCAGACTGAACTGGTGCTCTAATTGGTTCCATAGCTCATATCTAGCAACATCTTTCAAAGCTGCAAGTGAAGTTATGGCTGTACCCCAAACTATGGCTTACTGGACTTTAATCAAACTGAATTTTAAATGTATTTTGAAATAAAGTACGTATAATGCTTTAGCCTGTTAAAATTTTTAAGTTGTATGGGCAGTAATGTCTGGAGGAGTTCCAAAAGGAAGAATTTCTTCCTTGTTGCTACACAGGATTTTTTTTTTTTCTCATGAGAAGCACTTCTTTTGTTGTTTACTTTCCAAATAACCTTGAAAATTTATAAGCTGAACAAGGGGGGCATACGTACTCAGCATTCAGGGTCAGAAATTGAAAATTTGCTTTTTTTATAGTATCCCAAGAGTTTATGTAGAAGTTTCATGCCTTCCTTTATTCCAAGGCACACAAAGCCTCCTGTGTTTCTTTTAACAGAATAACACTACCAGATTTTTGTCATTTTTGTTTGTGTCCATAACCAAAGCCTCAAAACCAAAAGCAATATTCTACATTACTTTTATGAAACACCATGACGTTGTTTACTTTGCTGTTTCATGTGTGCATACATGTGTGTTGCTTCTTACTTGATCTCAAGGGTTAACCTTTTACTAATGGTATTCTCCATTTCCATGGACATTGTTTATGATAGGCAATAACTGCTTTGGGCCAGTGAAAAGATTGAAAAAGCTCATTGACATCAGAATAGGTCCACTTGGGCAGTATAGTGGATATACAAAAGCAGCTGGCAAAGCAAGACAACAGCTTTGCCAAGTGTTTGTGACCAGCTGAAAGATCATCTAGCATTTTGACAAAAGGCATTTTGGCAAAACTGATTGCCAGGTTATTTGGCTGGACTCTGGCTGTTTGGGGAGGGCAGAATGCTGGATGCAGGTGTATAAGTGATAAGAGCCTCCTGTCTCAGAAGAGAAGCTGGGAACTGTAAAAGAAGAGGAGAGGGAACATACATAGCAGTTTTGACCATAGTCAAAACATAGCCACTGCAATCAAGAGTGGTGTGTGACACCAAGGAAGCACTTACAGATGTGATATGATTTGACCTCATCTGCATATTAGGGCTATGTTAAGTACAATTGAGATAAATTGTAAAAATGATTCTTTTTTGTTTCAGCCAAGGCTTAGAAAAGGTAAACTGCAAACCAGGAACTCTGATTTATGGTGCTCAGGTAGCTGGGGTTTGTAAGTAAATACCAAGAGTCTAGAAAAGCTATTGTTTTGTGTTTTTTTCCTTCTGTATGGTGAGAATCATGAAATGCTAGAATGATTTGGGTTGGAAAGGACCTGTCATGGGTTCAGCAGCAGCAGTCAT
>JASSUY010027284.1:0-11929 GCA_032466535.1 Forpus xanthops | reverse complement strand
GTAACTAAGGTATAACACAAATCACTGCTGCTACCGCCAATAACAACGACCAGGGAAATACAAGGGAAGAGGACACAGCTGCTCACCACTCAACGATCGAGCTGTGAACTGAACTCTTCTGGGTTCCTGACCCCAGATGTAAAACTGGGCATGACGTACTGTGGTATGGGATACCTCTTTGATCAGCTTGGGTCAGGTGCCCTGTTTCTGCTTCCTCATGGCTTCCCCTCCTCCCTGACAGAGCATGAGACTCAGAAATTCCTTGGTCAAACCAAAACATTCTAAACTGTAACTATAAACACTGGTGTTATCAGCACTGTTCCCAAGCCGAAATCCAAAACACAGTGCTACACCAGCTACTACTTAAAGGGGAAAAATGACTGCTGCTGCTGAACCCATGACAAACAGTGTTAGAATATTTAATGAAAATAGAACAGCATTTCTCAAACAGGTTTATTTGCCTTATAGTACTTTATTGAATTACTACTGATATTTTCTAGTACTAATATGTAAAATATGTTTTTTGTTTTCTTTTTCCCAATATTTCTGCTAAGGAAAATCTATGTTATCCTCATTGAAAACTAAGGAGAGTATTAAGAATCACAGAATGACAGAATCATAGAATGGCTGGGGTTGGAAATGACCTTAAGTTTACCTAGTTCCAACCTCCCTACTATGGGATGGGACATCTCAGGCTAGACCATATCGCCAAAGCACCTGTACAACCTGGCTTTGAACACTGACAGAGATCGAGCATTTAGCACTTTTTTGGGCAACCTGTGCCAGTGTTTCACCACCTGAAGAATTTGTTTCTGATATCTAATATAAATCTACTCTCTTTTAACTTAAAGTCATTCTCCCTTGTCACTGCAGTTCCTGATAAAGAGTTCATCTCCAGCATCCTTATAGGCCCACTTCAGATACTGGAAGGTTGCTATGAAGTCTCCACGCAGCCTTCTCTTCTCCAGGCTGAACAGTCCCAACTTTCTCAGCCTGTCTTCATATGGGAGGTGCTTCAGCCCCCGATCATCCTCTTGACCCTCTTTTGCTCAGCTCCATATCCTTCTTATGTTGAAGACACTATAATTACACACAGTACTCCAGGTATGGTCTCATGAGAGCAGAGCAGAGGGGCAGGATCACCTCCTTTGACCTGCTGGTCATACTCCTTTTGATGTAGCCCAGTATAAAGTTGGCCTTCTGCAGTGCAAATACACACTGCCAGCTCATGTTCATAATGTGCAAAAGTATTTACTTAAGGTCAGCCACTTGCTGTTGCAGTGATTTCTCTTTCTCTTCTTCCTTTTGCAGATTTCTTGGATGAAAGATGTTAGATTTTAAATTAACAGAATAGCATGATTTTTGCAGTTCTGATTTTGCCATTTATAGACAAATTTTCATAACTGATGCAACATTGTATCTGCATTATGCAGCCTCTATTAAGTACATTTAAGTACTGTCATCCCTCTGCAATTTCTTTTTTATTCAAGAAATCAAAAAGAAACCTAGTCAAACAGAAATGCAGATTATCACACCTTCCATTTGACAAACTCTGTTAATTAACATGTTCTTGCAAGAATGATGACAAGCCACAGTGTTTAGAATCTCAAACCTCTAACACTATGGAGTTTATTACTGTTTCATTACTTCACTTTCACTTTAGTGATATGCTTAAGTACAGTAAAAATCTTTACCTCGCTAAGCCTCCCACTCTAGCTTGTGTTTGATAGAAGAATTTGAATATGCTATACTGGTAAAAATTGATAAAAATTCTTGTAAGCCTCACCTCTGGAGGATGCCAACATTAAAGTGGCTCAGCTATTTCAGTGTGAAGTGAAAAGGAAGTAACCTGGGGTTCCCAGTATCATATAGTAGATTATCATAACTACAAAATAATACTTTCGTATACATGTGTTACAGAAGAAGCTTAGAGATGCTATTTCTTTTCAGGAGAGAGCATTTTAGATGTGGTTGTACACAAATTTCAGTTCATTCCTGGAAAGTAAAAGAAAGGTACATATATTTTCATAACTGCTGTGTATCTCTTCCAGAATATTAAATAAATTGGTGGCTTGTCAAGTATGGCACTCAAATTGCCTTTTCATCCTTCAGGCTTTTTCAACAAGAAAGGTTTTGAAAAGTATTTTTGAAGACGAATAGCAAAAACCAATTTGAATTGAATTGTGGAATATAGGATGTATCTTATAAAAAGTCACAGATTTTTTTGTGGGTTTTTTTTTTTTTTTTTTTTTTTTTTTTTTTTTTTTTCTAGTAAAACCTGCAATTGTTGTTTTATATTTAACTTTTTGTGTGCTTCTTTATGGAGAGTTGTAGTTACTTTAATGTCCTTTAAAATACAGCCTTAAGTCTGAGCCATAGAGAAAGAACAGTGTCTTGTCTTAACATGCAAATCAATATGCTGTCTCAGAGACAAAATATTGCATTTTTTGGCTTTTTTACAGCAAACCCTATATCATTTCTTGTCATGATTGCTAAGTGAGGCAAAATCCTTTCCAGAATTAGCTCTTAGGCTAAGCCATAAAATGAAAAAGGAAAAAATCTCCCAAGACTTAGAATAGCAAATACAGTCTGCTGCCAATTATTGTCACTGGTCTCCTTAAAGAAAACCCCTTTGGTGAGGTCTCCTTTCATATTTAGGTGTATACTTAAGATGGAATTTGAAAAATTAAAGAAGTTTTACTTGGTACAATATTTCTGTAATACCAGTGACATTATGGCAGAGCAAGAAGATTTGATTTACAATAGGATTTAGGCAATAAAATCTAAAAATGTAGATCCTCAGAATCCCTGTCTAGTGTGAAAGAAAATTCCTTGGACAGGCAAGTTTCTCCTAGCAAAATCCTATAGACATCTAATTTTCTGCAGCAGAGCATGAAGAGATAGCTGAAACTGATCTGTTCAGAAGCTATCTCCTGCCTAAACTGCAGCGGGAGTCATAAATTGCAGGTTTCTGTGCCTGTCTCAGTACAGAGCCTAATCTTGAAGACACAGTAACAGAAAATAAAACAGTAACTTTCAGGCCTCATTGTGTAGCAGCTGCCTGTAACATTTTAATAACTATACAATGAAAAAATATGATAGGATACATTTTTCTGCTGGACATGGTAATGTGCATCATGCTACTGAGGTGCATAAAGTGATTTAACAATAATTGATAGGAAAAAAAAGGCTTATAAACTTTTCAAATGATGTCTGTATTGCCCACCTATTCTCTCCTGTTTCATGTATGTAATGTATCCTTTTAAAAGCCTTCAAAAATAAATTTAATCCTATATACCATACGGGAAAATATGACTCCAGATCTGGTTATGGTGAGGCCTCCAGTACACACAGGCAGAAGAGTCTACTAGGTAAAAGAATAACTTGAATTAAAATTAACTACTGGAAAAACTACTTTTCTTCCTAAATATCTGGACTGGAAACTTTCAGTTGTCTCTGAAATGTATGGTATACAAAGCCTGATTTTCTTTTCCCTCAATATTTCTTAAGGAAGATTTTTCTGTCCAGTACAACCTTCTCCCATGTGAATGGTTAAACATGTTATGTACAACATTTTTCCAGGAGAATACATAAAGTTTAGCAATCATATTAAAAATACCAGCATAGAATTTTCCTGACTTCTGATATTCTTTTCTGATTCTTGGTTCTCTGACTCTGATTTCTGATTACATCCTGTAGTTATATGTCCATTTTTGTGGTGAACAATTCCTAAACTTTCTTTTTTGGTATGAATTTAAGAAGCACTATGTAAGAAATCTTAAAAGAGAGTTTTCAATAGGGAAGGATGCATAAGAAATGGTGTGATTACACAGAGGAAAACCATCGATTGAGAGTATTTTACTGCAGTATATTTTTTTAACTTCTCAAATAGTAACAATAATTTGTCCTAACAAATAGATGTCACAAAGATTTTGAGTAATTCACAATGAGCAGCCTGCCTTTATTCACCCTTGTTGTGCTTTTTGTGATTTCTAAGCTTCTATCACACCCCTTGTAAGCAATAACTTTTCCAAGATAAATAGTCTTTGACCACTAACCATGGAGGCTGTTCCATGCCTTTTATCACCTTTGTTGATCTTCTATGAACGATTTTTGTGTAGTCATGCTATATTTTTTCTTTAGATGAGGGAGAATAACTGCGCACAGTGATCAAGGTAGGAGCAATTCATGGGTCTATACAGTGGAATAATGAAGCTGTTCTTTGACCTGTCTTTCGCTTCAAATAACAAAGTAAATCAATGTTAGAAATGTGTTTCTGCCACCGAGATGTGTTTCTGCCACTGAGATGTGTTTCTGCCACTGATGGTTTCATGGAACTGCCTGTCACCAACACCACTCCCATTTCCCTCCCCGCCAAGTGTTTGCTTGGCTTATAGCAGTCACTTCAGCATCTTTCATGAAGATAATACATGAAACTGTGATTATTCTATATAAGTTATCCTATGTTTGTTTACCTTAAGCTTCATATGGCATCTTATTGTTGTGTCAGTCAATCTTCTGAGATGCTTCTACAAGTCTTCAAAGTCTGCCTTTACCTTTAATGTGAGATAGACTCACTAGCTGAATTCACTCCTCAGTCTGTTTTCCTGTGCTACATGTGGCTCTCTCGGTTAGTACAAATCCCAGTTCAGATCTTTGCACAGTTCTGGTGATGTTTCTTTATTGACTGTAAGAATACTCAAAATACACTCCTACCACCTGTTTCTTGCCTTTAAGTAACTTATTTTAGGTATTCATGGATTTTCACACTTCTTATGTGCCATATTCATTAATTTTCTTAGTCAAAAGTATTTTGGCAATCCATGGAAATTTTAAAATCTTATTTGGCTTTATTCTTGTGTGATTAAGAATTATACCTACATGATAGACTTAAGTAAATAACCTAGAGCACAACTATCTGTAAATGAACACAGAGAAATTGCATGTATTCAAACAACTGAGTAAAAGAGTGTCATGTAGAACACAATGTGCCAATGATAGTTGGTATGGAGACTTGTCTGGAGTCTTTTCACTGCTTTACTTCTTAATTCTCTGCATTTGGTTTCAAGGAAGGGATTTCAAAGGCTGCACAGGAAGTTCAGGAAGAAGAGGAAATGATGAATGTCAGGGCAGTATTTCAGTAGCAGATGTTTTCTAGGCTACGAAGATACTGTAAGTGCTTTCCTAAGCAGCAGTGAATCACCTGTCATAAGTGCAGAAGTGCTGAATTTTAATTCAGCTACTATATCTTGAATATTTCATCTTAGTGACAAGCATTTTACAATTATATTATTCTGTCACTACAAACTGGACTTGCAGAACAAAGTGATAACATGTCTGGTTTCTGTTCTGGTAATCCAAAGTAGCTGATGAAATGCAAAGACATGACAGCAGTTGGTTTGTTTTTGCTTTTTCTCAGTTCAATAACAGCTATTTGAAATGCAACGAAATTCAGCCAGTATGTAGTCTCTTGAGCACTGCATCCTTTGACAACATCTTCTGTTGAAACAGAAAACTGTAGGTGGGATGAGGAGGAAGATAACTCAAAATCACCTAAGAAACATTAAGTAATCACTTTTCTCTGAAATAACTGATTTCTTAACTGTCATTTATTCCTTCACAACCACAACATAAATTTCAAAGAAGCACAAACCAAACAAACCCAAATACAAATGAAAAAACAACAGAACTCCTCCCAAAAAGTAATTTTAAAGCCTTTGTCTTCTATTTTCTAATATGCATTGGCTCATTCTTTATGTTATTGCACTGAAATATAATTAAAATATCGTCTATGCTTGCACTGCTTTAACCTCTGCCTAGTGGGAAAAATACACATCAAAACTGAGAGATCAGTGCTTTATATCATCCGCAGTTACACAACTTTGAATGATCTATAGCAATGCTGTGTGACTTCTGTATCTCAGGAAAATTAAATGGAGATATTGTTACTGAACGTGTAGATACACTGCTTCATTGCTTTTATCAGCTAGTATGGTGTCTTACAGAAGTCAATGATTTTTTATGAAATAAACCCCAGAACTTTTAAAGTACAAGTTTAGGGAGAACTTTTGCATGCAGCATCTGTATACTAAAATACAGCTAATACTAAAAGCTGGCTAATACAATAAGTATTAGTTAAAGTCAAGACTATGGGGAAAAAGTACCTTCCGTCTTGTGCTCTGCTAAATTATTAATTAATAAGGGAAAAATAAGCATTAATATTAACTAAATAGTTGTATATAACGTTTTTTCCATTCAGCAGCAATAGATAATATATAGCTACCGCACAGAATATTTTTAAGCACACATAATTATTAGTTAACTAGGAAATTTATTTCATTTTGAAGATGTTTAGATGTCTGGCTCTTGAAGGTGTGTGAGTTTTCAGTTTCAAAGCTTCACCTACAGAAGAAATAAAGAGGATAAAGAGGAAATTATGTTTGTATTTCAGGGCTTGGAGCAGAAGAAATCCAAATAACATTTTAGTTACATAAGCATCATATCATAAAATGAATGCTCTAGCAACACCTTTGGCATCTCTGTAGTCAGGGCGGTGTGACCAGGCTGAGCTCGGTAGGGTTTATTAGCACAAATGTGACCCTATGCTTATTTAATGATACTGCTTTTAAGACCGATGGTAGATTCTTTTCTCTGAGATAAAAAGCTATCCCGTAGTACTTTGTATACAGATCTTCTGCTCGGTTATCCTTTCGTGCTGTATAGCAATTTTTATTGTAAAAGAGTTCCTTAGAATCTAAACTGCTTTTGAAGGCAATGGACAAAAGTACTAATTTTTTCTAGTGATGCAGAGTATTTATTCACCTAATGAAAAGAAGATTTTCACTTGTTTCAGACAAAATAGCTTTCTTCCCTCTGTATTATCAGCCTTTTTCAGAAACTTCTTCGGTGACTGAGAATGAAAGAGCAGTTTCACAAAGGACATCTTTTATTTCATTTCCTGTTGCACACAGGCTATTTTTTTTTTCCCCTCCAGACTGTCAGTTTGATTGTTGTACTGAAAATTGCAACTATTTTGTATTTACCTGCTCACTTGGACCTCCACTTGTTGGCTTTTTTTTTTTTTTTTAATAAAACCTGGAAAGGAATGAAATACAGAAATGGAATATCAAGTAGCAGATGCTGAAAACAATTTAGAAAGGTTATTCTGTCTAATTTTAAGGTCATCATCCGCTTCTTCCAGCAGAATCATCTCTTTGGTATTTATACCAGTTACAGATATAAATCTCTTCCATCTTCATTTTTTTTGAAAGATAGACATAGTGTCTCAGTTATGTCAAAAAGATTGCTTCCTTATTTTCTTGCCTTTCTCTCCAGTCCCCCCAAATAGGGATCTCACATCAAATACTAAGTTTTAGAGGTAAATAAGTCTACACTAGGTCAGGTTTCAAAAAAAAAAAATAAATTCTGTAATCAGCAATTTCTTATCTGTATCTTCAACATCTTCAGGTGACAGAAAAATCATTCTATCTATCCTGTCATATTTTAAAAATATGACATTAGTGAGTTAAAAATGGAGAAAGGTAAGAATATATCTGTAACAACTGGGTAATATTCTGATTGCTTCAATTGCTAATCCAGCCTGCACTGAGTGCTGAATAGATAAAATCTTTTTATTGCCCCCCTGTTTGCTACAGAGAAATGAATTTATAAAGACCTTGAAAAATCTTCATCTTAGAACCTTTGGAAATATAATTGAAAGACAAGGGAATGCCTTTCTTTTCATTACTGCGAAAAGCAGTGAAAAGCAAGCATTTTCCGGTTCAAATGCAGGCTCAGCTTTGAGATCTCACAGTGAATTTACTGTCATTTCCAAAGGGTGAAGCAGTGAATCTGGCTTGTTTGGCCTTTTTAGCTGACTTAAAAGGTCAGGCTGCCTTGTTACGATAGTACCACCACAATTGTCAAGGTGATCAAGAAAGGAGATGTCAAATCTACCTCACCATGCTGAAAAGCAATTGTTCAATTAAACATTGAACTTCAGATAACAATTTTTGTCATGTATTTAATAGGTATTTTTTTTTTTTAATCTGGCAGACATTTGAGTAGCTTTATTTCCCACCATTAATGGTTCATCCCATCTTCCTCAAGTCATTCTTTAATTAGTAGAGAATTTTTCCAATACTTTCACCTACAATTTTACAGAAACAGTAATTCAAAATCTCTCTTGTTCTGTGAGCATGAAGAATCCACACATTCTGACAGATCTATTTGACAGATACATTTGCAGTTCTAGGAAGAAGATGTGCTATGTTTATCTTTCCATTGCTCTCCTCATAAAAGCAGAAGATAAATCAAGCTGGAAAGAACTTCAGGATGTTGAAAACCCCTAAGGGCAGAGAATGCGTAAGATCTCCAGGCAGGCTGCTGGGGCACTGAAAAATAAATGCTTAATGGAAATGCAGAACAATCTGTTGAAAAAAACAAGATTTGGGTGTAATTTATCTTGAATTAAAAAAAAATCTTTCTGGAAAAGACAGTCTTGCATTTTCATTTAAATCAATCTTGAGACATACATTTTCCCCTCTCCAAAACCTTCCAAAGATGAGATTTTAATTTTTAATTTATGCATAGAGGTTTGAAAAATATTCTTATACTTCCAATTTCTTTATCTGAAAGAATTACAATCGCAACATAATTTCCAAGCAAGAAGTTTGACTATGAGTGAGCATAACATTATGATGTTTGGCAAGTAAAATGCCTGTAGTAGAAATGGTCCACATGTACTCAGTATCTCTTTAAGTTGCTAAATAAAACAGTGTGTCTTTGCATCTTGAGTATTAACCCAGTGTACTATTGCTAGTTGCTTCACTGAAAAACTAAGGTAAAATGATATGCATGAGGTTAGTAACAGTGTGCCATATATTATAAACACTGAAGCATCTTCAAGGAAAGACATGAACAACTTATGAATACCCCTCCCCACTTATTAGTATAATAAGAAGGATTAGCTTCATTCCAAGCAATTAAAATGGCCCAGTTAAAATGCTGCATGATTCATTTGTCTCTGTAATTCGTGAATATAGGATTGCAAATTCTAGAGGGAACCAGATAAGCAGTAGTAATTTTTTATTTATTTATTTTTTTAATATTTTGATTTCGTCATCGCAGAACCATGAAATAGTTTGATTTGGAATGGATCTTAAAGATAACCTAGTTCCAATCCCCCTGCCACAGGCAGAGCCACCTTCTACTAAACCAGATTGTTGAAAGCTGTGTTCATCCTGGCCTTGAACACTTCCAAGGACGGGGCAGATACAAGTTCCCCGTTCAACCTGTTCCAGTGCCTCACCATGCCCACAGTAAAGAGTTTCTTAGTAATAACTAATTTAATCTACCCTCTTTTAGCTTAAAGCCATTCCCCCTTGTCTTGTCACTACATGCTCTTGAAAGAAGTTCCCCTCCAGATTTCTTGTAGGCCCCCTTCAAATATTGAAAGGCTGCTCTAAGGTCTCCCAGATCTTTCTCTTCTCCAGGCTCAACAAACCCAAATTTCTCAGACTGTCTTCATAGCAGAGGAGCTACAGCCCTCTGATCATCTTTGTGACTTACTCTGGACTCGCTCCAGCAGGTCCAAGTATTTCTTATGTTGGGGGCCCCAGACCTGAATATAGTACTCCAGGTGGGGTCTCTCAAGAGTGGAGTAGAGGGAGAGAATCACCTCCCTCAGCCTGCAGATCACACTTCTTTAGATGCAGCCCAAGATACAGTTGCCTTTTTTCCCATTCTTTTTCATGCTATTCATATAAGAAAACCTGCAAAGACACTTTTAACAAGTCTTTCCAAAGCAAGTCACAAATATAAAACTGAATACATTTAGAACACCAAGCAGGATCAGTCTTTGCTACAGTTTAAATTCAATTTCTCTATTTCTAGCTTTGCTTGAATGGGAGATGTCTCTTATATTGATTTATACTTCGGTGAAGTCCAGTTAGAAAAAAAGACTACAATTAAAGTGACATCTTCCTAGTTCTTTTTCAGCACACTGAAGTTTACACTTTAAAAATGATGCTGTATATAGCTGTATGGTTGAAAAAAAATATTTATAATTCATTAAAATAGTTCTAGAATGGCACTAAACATTCTTCAAGTATTCTTTGAACAGTGATTTCTGATTGCTCAGTTTCCTGCTTCTGTAAGATTAACCACAAACAGCACTTGGGCTCATTGCTTAGAATGTGGACTGAGAAAGATCAGCATTTTACCCATTAAGCCATCAAGGTTTTCCTTCTTAAATACTAGATAAGATGCTTTAACTTGAGTCACAAATGTAAAATTCAGTAGAGTTTGTTGCAGTACATATTGGTATTCAGTGTTCTACATGTCAGTACACAATGACAGAGTATCAAATATGTTGAATCATATCACTGAAAGCCAGGAGACAGAGAAATTTTCAGCTTTCCAAGACCAATTTATGTTTATAAATGAAAAGCTCAGTTTGAGCCCTACTTAACTGAAAAATCAATGCCAGTGTGAGGTTAGATTTTTATATGAGCCTGCTTATTTATCTCTAATTATGTGCTAATAAATTTGATTTCTCATTTAAACTCAAATTAGGCTGTTTCCATGTAATAATCAGCCTCACATTGAAACAACAAAGCAGCTTTATGTTTGCCACATCAGCAGGGTTTAATTGCACATTTGGACAATGAAAATGAAGATGGATTCAGTTTCATTTTCCTTACAATGTAGCAGTATACAATGCATTTTAATTTGAGATGTCACGTTTATGGTGGAGATATTAAACTGTAACATCCAAATATTTGCTAACATATTACCAAGCTCATATTATTTTCTAAATGATACACATTAGCTGTGCCCTGCATATTTTCCACCACTTTTCTATCTCTTAAAGAAAAAATGACATTAAAGTATTGCTTTTATATGGCATTGGTCAAAAGAATAAAATTAGGAAAAGGTTTCTTTGCAAAAAAAGGATAAATAGTCCAAACTGAATATGAGCAACACAGACTTAGTAATAAAATCTTTGTCTTTTTTGACCTGTATGAGTTAAACAAGAAGAAATACCAGCTTCTTACTACTCCAAGAGGACTTGGTGGATGAAGAGTTCTATAGACAGATAGGAATAGGTTTACGCTCGCAGGTCCTTGTTCTTATGGGAGACTTCAACCACCCTGATATATGTTGGAAGGATGGCACGGCCCGGCATAAGAAATCCAGGAAGTTCCTCGGTTGTGTGGAAGAGAACTTCCTTCTGCAAGTAATAGAGGAGCCGATGAGGAGAGGTGCCGTGCTTGACCTCGTCCTCACCAACAGGGAAGGGCTGGTTGGAAATGTGATGATCCAGGGTAGCCTTGATTGCAGCGATCATGAAATGGTCGATTTCGAGATCCTCAGGAAAGTGAGCGGGGCCATCCAGCCAGTACTTTATCCACAGAGTGGTCCACCTAGCAAATTGTAGACTCTCCAACTTGGAGACAAGGATGTCATGTGAGACAGTGTCAAACACTTTGCACAAGTCTGGATAGATGTCATCAAATGCTCTACCCCTGTCCATCAGTTCTGTAGCCCCATCATAGAAGGCCACCAGATGGGTCAGCCAGGATTTCCCCTTAGTGAAGCCATTCTGGCTGTCACCAAGTACCTTGTTTTTCATGTGCCTCAGCATGCCTTCCAAAACAATTCGCTCCAAGGTTTTGACAGGCACAGAGGTGAGACTGACTGGTCTGTAGTTCCTGGACTCATCCATTATCCCCTTCTTGAAAATGGGGGTTATATTTCCCTTTTTCCAGTCATCTGGAACTTCTCCTGAAGGGTTGGAAAGGACCTCAAGATCATCTTGTTCCAACCCCCCTGCTATGGCCAGGGACACTTCCCACTAAACCATGTCACCCAAGGCTATGTCCAACCTGGCCTTGAACACCACCAGCAATGGAGCATTCACAACTTC
>JASSUY010027281.1:0-11540 GCA_032466535.1 Forpus xanthops | reverse complement strand
TTCTCCTTCCCATTTCCCCGGGACTGGGGAAGAAAGAGGGGGGAGTGAGCAGAACTGTTTGAGGGGTCTCAAACCACAGCATGTATGAATGGAGGTTAGATGTAATTTAAGGTTTAATGTAAATATATTTGATGGTGAAAGCTAAACTTTTTAGCCTGTTTGCTTCTACAGAATTTTATTCAACCTTACTGTTAATTGGTGCTTAGTAAACAGGAATTAAAAAACAACACAAAATCCCTATCATCTTAAAAGAATTATGTGGACATATTTTCATATACCAGCATACATGAAATCTGTTAAAAGATACACTGCTAGGCAAGATTCCAAGGATAGACTTTAACAATGACAAGGTGCTTCAGTGTGATAGTATTCTTCTTTTGTCAGTCTCTGGTGTCTTGAACAATGCATTTTTATAGTGCCATGTTAGTCAGTCTCACAAACACTTTTTCATGACCAGTGTCCGAGACTACATCAGAAACTTTTCCTAGAAGCTACAGGTACTAGAGTTTGCTCAGTTCTGTTCTCTGAAGGCCTTGTACATGTTTTCTGTATCTTGGATTCATTACTGTATTTTTAGATCAGTATTTTTAATCATTGTTTTCTAGAAAGCATATACATGACAAAACTGTGCAAGGCAAAATATGTCTTGATTTTCAAATAACACACTGAAAAGTATACAGAGGTTTGAACTGAAAACAATATAGAGAAAAGAAAAAAATCCTCATAATACACTGCTTGCTGTAAATTGCATTATTAAAAATCACAAAAAAAAAGGAAGACTTGGTGTATTAAGTACTGAAAACCTATGTCAGTTACTTTACGGGAACAACCCTTCAAAACAAACCCGACATATTTTAGCATATTTCACTTGTGCCTAAGTGTGTCTGCCCCTAGGTAAACCTTTCAGACTTGTCTAATGATTGCTCATGTTGGGATTTGTTGAGTAGTACCCTAATTTCTAAATAATTATCATGTTTTATTTTTCCTCTGTAGAAAACAAATAATGAGAAAATCAGAAAGAACTGTTATGTGTCTTGTATTTTCCTGACATGAAGATGGGATGCAAATTGGAACTATGCACAAATAGAAGATCGGGTCTCATACAGAAAGAAATTTTTGCTTATCTTAACAAAGTGATTGCATATGTATTTTTATGACACTACTTTTTGCACCTTGATGAAGAGCAATGATTAGTATGTTCTCTCAGCTTGGTATCGGAGGTAAAGAACATGTGATGTGATATCCTAAGTGTGTGTGTGAATGTGTATGTGTGCGTGTGCACATGCATCCTGTCTGCTTAGCTATCTCTATGTGTGAGTGTGTTCATGTGTGCACATAAATAATAAATTTGTATAAAAATGCTTAGGAGGGTTAATTGCAGGTAATACCAGAAAATTGTCTTCCCCCAGAATCTAAATGTTTATATCCATATCCTGCATATAGAAAGATATTCCAATTATAATAAACAAAATCTATAATAAATTATGTCTGTCTGTCATAATTTCTCCTCTTCAAAAAAAAAAAAAGAGGTTCATGTCTGTGAATGTAAATGAATGGTTAACAGCACATAATTTCTTCAAGAAAAAAAACCTTTTTTCACAAAGTGAATAGAACACCATAAGAATGAGACCTCTGGGCAGAAAGAATCAAAGGTCAGTTTTCATGTGTATCCAGTTTATTGTCCTTTACGGCTTTATAGAAGCTCTTGTAGCTCTTCTAGAACATATTGTGTGTCCTAGTAAGAAAAAAACTAGTTTAAGATAGCTTCCTCAGGAGTAAGTAATCTAGTTCACTCCTGTTGAAGTTACGTTTTAGTGGAATATCTGATTATCAGTGTCAAAAGAGCTGCTGCTGCATTTTTTTTTTCTTTTAGTGTATTGAAAGGGCTTAGATAATTTTACAAGAAAAGAAGCCTCAGTGGGTATTTCTTTATGTGAAAGTCTATGAGTTTTTCGATGAAAAGAACAAAATGTTTAATTTTCTTAATCTTCTGGCCGATATTTTGAACTCTCCTTCCATTTTTCTTATACATATTTTTATATTGTCTCCCCTTACAAGTATCAGGAACTAATAAGGAATGCTGTCCTTATTTGTTATGCTATCAGTGCAGTGTTTTGTCATACCCTGCCAAAGGCATTCTTTGATTGCTATCTGAACCAGATTTTATCAACACTTCTGGGCATTTATACCATGTCGACACTTATTTATTAATATATATCACAGTGCTCTACGGGGCTCTGATCTGTGATCATACTGCCAAGAAGCTGCTTGGAGCATGCTTTTATCACTGTCTCAGCTGTTTCCCTGGATTTAATTTCCCCTCCTTTTAGATTTAATACAATATTAAAATCTACCTCTAAAACTAGTTTTCTAGATGTGAAATTCTTCTGCCAAGCCATGACTGGTATCCGCAAAAGACAGTTTGATTTTCAAGGGTAGCTAATAAATATAGGCTCAATAAACCACTTGGAAATGTGGGAAAATAACTGTCTTGATATTCTCGATATTTGTTTTATAACTCTTGATTTGCAGACAAAGAATCAGAAAATGTATGTTACCGAGGGAAAGGAAAAATTGATAGAAAGAAAATCAATAATGTGTGATAAACACATATGTAATTTCAAATGTAATGATGAGATAAAGACTAAAATTTTTATAAACCATTTCCTAGAATTTTTGCTTAGCCATTGCATTTTTCAGTAAATCTCTACAGTTGCTAAATCACAGAACTCTGTCACCTGTCTTGCTGGGTAGGAAAATCTTATGCAGTCTGCAGCAAAGTAGTGTTAAATGGTTTGCTATACACCACTATACACCAATGAATCATTGCATTTTGGTTTATAGTGTTCTGCATTTTAACTTGAAACAAGTAAACAGTCTTCATAATTGCATATAGTGTTTGCTGCACAAAGGCTTCTAAACCAGATTTTTTGAGTCTTTATGCTCTTGCACTCTGAAACTGGAGGTTTTCTCCCTCTAAGCAGCTATAGACATATCTAGTCTACCTGAATTTTCATATAAAGTGTTTTCAACTACACTGATTCTTATAAAAAGTAATTTGAAAAACTTCTTTGATTCATTTGGTTGTTTAATTGGTTGTTGGATTTGGGTTTTTTTGTGTTTGGTTTGGGTGTTTTGTTTATTTTTTTCCCTCCCTACGGGTTTACAACATAGTGGTATTCACCTCCTGGCTTTCTAATATTCTTGAACTCTAAAACTCTTTTTTTATATCTCAACAACTAGGTTTAAACCACTAGGCTTAAAGCACTAGGCTTCTCTCAGGCACAGGGGAAAACGAGAAATTCCTAATCCAGACTTTTTCTATTTTAGATACTTATTGTTGAATAAGGTGAATTACACAATGGAAGTGCATATTACTCTCAATAGGCTGTAAAAGGAATCTAATAAGACCAAATGCTGATGCCAACATGTTGGCCATTAAAAATTAGACAATATAAATCCAATACTGCTGACAATGAGTTATCCTTTTTTTTTTTTGATTTGTTAAGTGAAACATGTAAAAGAAATATTCAGAGAATATCAGGTATTTATGTAGGAAATGCAGCAGGAAAGAAAATACACTGAATTATAAGTTAAAGTCCCATCATCCTGAGATCTGAGATGAGTACTATCATGTTTTCACAGTCTTCATTGTCCTTTGCACTGTATTTCCTTTCCATTTAGACATAAGGTGTTCTGTGTCTTACGTGATGTGTAGAATGGAAATTTGTGGATCACTACCTGCGACAGCACTAAGGCATTACCAAAAAAATAAAATTATACTACCAACCCATTTTTGTGCCAGCAACTTTAATATATTTAACTTACAATATTGATTTTAAAAATAAGAGAATAAAAGGCAAATATTATGACATCACTATGATTTGCCTGTTACTATACTTTTAAAGTAAAGGAATCAGGTTTGGGGGGTATTGTAAGTGGAAACAGATCTTACGCTTCTTCTGTCACTTATACTTTGCTTCTTATGAGTTCTGATCTCCCTAATAACACAAGAACATGATATATCTCTCTACAACATGACAACTTTGTGCAAATGCTGAGCTGGAAGCACTGGGATTTTGTTTCCATCCTTGCAGCTAGACAAGTTCCTCACTACTATAAATGTTGTAGCTCTGTTCAGTTACATTTGGGTGACTAGGGAGTAAAATTAGCTAGAAAATGGATCACTTAAAGCAAGGGAGATTAGCTCTCATCTCTAATTCCTTGTCATCCCCATCACAGAGTCATGATACCTAGCAAATAGCACTAACTGTGGTGTATCTAAGCAGGACCAAGGCAGGAAAAATGTCAAGAGAATTTGGTTCTGTTATTCAAATTATTCAAATTGGTATGCTTAGCCTAGTGGAGGAGTAATTATTTATGTACTAATGAAATCCCTATTCAGAACAAAATTAAGTACTTCACATAAAAAAAAAGCCTGGAATATGTCATCAATTTTTCCCAATCTCTTGGAGAAATCACTGTTTTTTTGAGACATGAAATGTTAACTCTCAGAAGACCAGAGTTTTATCTTGATTTATGCAAATCCTATTGCTTTTACTATAAATACCGGTATATTTGTATTTTTGTAAAAAAATAAAAAAAGAATTGGTGTATGGTTGTCCATTTAACAGCATCTGAGGTGATACAAAACAGTTTCAAACATTTAATTTTTAATTGAAATAGCATGTTTATGATTTTTTACTGATTCATCTTCTTTTTTTGGGCATTATTTTTGTAATTTGTGTATTTTTTTTGAATAAGTGAAAACAGATCTGAACCTGGGGAACACCATGCTCTGAGGCATAGGAATCTTTCAGGAAAGTATTTTTATGCAGTTATGTGTAACTCCATTTATTATGTAAACACAGAGAGATCATTAGATATATTAGCAGTTCTCTGCTCTAATGCTTAGAAAATTAGTCTGCTTTCTCCCCCCCTCATATTCACTATTAGTCTTACATAATGTTGTCAGGGTCAATCCCTTAATTTTGTCAAAATCAGTAGGACTTTTTTTTTTTTTACTCTTTTTTTTTTATCATAGTCAAAACCAGTAAAGAACTACAATAAATCTTTAAGCTATTATTATCAGACCAAAATGAACATCACTAACAGCAGCTGATTGTTTAAAAAATAGATTCATAGGCTATTTGATTTTCTGTTCACTGGAATGACTTTCCTTTTTCTTTCTTAACAAAAATTCTCTTCTTTTGATCTTATTCAGAAAGGCAGTAAGCCTTTTTTAGGACACTTGAAACCCTCAATAGATGCTGATTTTTCTACAACATCTGCTATGTTCCTATTTTTCAATGCTGAACAGACATTTTTAAAAAGTAAATGCAGTGCGAAACAGATTTTGCTAAACCTTAATTAGCATTTTTATAAAACACTTCACTCATAGAATTTAATATGAAAACTCTTCATAGCATGACTGGTTTAACCTAATAGTAGAAGTTGTATTATCATCTTATTTGCCTACTGGGTGGAGATCATAGCCCTGATTTAACCTTTCATATGCTTTAAAGCTAAATTTTAAACCAAAGCAAAGCTATCATTATTGCTAATCTGCTCTTGAAGTGTAGCAGTACTCGTTTTTTTTTTTATAGTATCAAGACAGTAGAAACCTTATACTGTGATATGCACTTGTAGTTACAAGAGATTCTCAATAGTGAATGTCTTGTGCAGTACATAATGGAGGCTTTGTCACTCAAGAAGAAAGTCTATTGTAAGATACACTGAAATAGATAACTAATATTCATATAAAAAATCTTGCCATGTTCCATATAAATGATTTCAACAGAAAATTATATTTACCATAAAAATTATTTTTCTTCAGAAGGTGACAGCTAAGAATACTATCTGTGTTAGCAAAAAGCCCCTGAATCTTAATACAGCACTCAGATAATTTTCTTTTTCCAGTTGAATCTGCTACTGCAATTTGAAATACGGTTTTTGATATATTTTTTTCTTACTATCACATGTTCCCACATTTCCCTGGAACTTATTATGATGACCAAGTTCCACCTATCACGAGAAAGGCAAATATTAGGTCATCCTTCGCATCACAACCAGAAAAAAAATATCGTGAGTGTATCTCTGGTCAGATTATATAATGAAAAGGGCTGCTTTCTAATAGGAAATATGAAGTACAAAAGAGCTCCACAGTGATCAAATGAGATGCCACTGAATCATCTCTTGAAATGTAGAGGAATTTTGTCAACATCATTGTTAGGGGAGGAACAGGGAATTCTGAGGCACTCCCGCTCAGGTAATACTATTGTATTTCTGACTTACAGAGACTAAGTAATATTTTGTTGGCTACTTTGAAGATCAGAAGGATATTTTAAGTCTATAAAAAATCATAATTTACTTAGCAAATAAGATGTTTAAATATATTTATGATATATTTGAATTATTCTAGAGAGAAGTGATAATATGCTGAATTAAAGAAACTATTTTTCTCTTAATTTAATTTGAGAAAATATGTATTTTATCAGACATTAGGAGCATAACTCAAACCCAGTGGAAAAAAGCTTATGATATAGAAGACTGAGCAACCTGATCTAGTGGAACGTGTCCCTGCCCATGGCAGAGGGGTTGGAACTAGGTGATATTTAACGTCCCTTCCAAACCATTCTATGATCCTATGATTCACTGACTTTCAATATTTTGGTTTTATTTTGAGCTAATATTAAACTAATTGCTCACAGAAGGGAAGAGTTTCACTTCTACTCTTATGATGATGATAGCCATTTTAATTGGCACAGTTTAAAATAAAACAAAGATAAGGAAAAGAGAAATCTAAATATTCAGTTGATGACTTCTCATCAAATTGCATTATTCCAGACAGTGAATGAATATTAAGCACATTCTAGCATTTCTATAATTTTTTTTTTATTTATTTAGCTTGTTTATATGTAGAACACAATTTGTACAATGAGACTGAAAGTTATATTTATTATTTGTTCAGCTTCCATAATTTCTTCTTTCATTGATATTTACTTCTGTAAGTGTGTCTTAAACATAAGCCTTTTTCAGTACTTCATCTTTTTTCCCTGGAAGTCTTTTTACATAAATATTATATTCTTAAAAAAAGTGTGGAGGGATCCCACTTCTGAGTGTTTTGAAAGAGGTAGCATTTTTAAAGTTTCTTCATGCCTGCCTCTCTTAAAAGAAATTCTCTCCAAGCCAATTCTATTTCTGTGCCACAGAATAATTGCATTCATTTTCTGCCATCAGTTCCACTGTAGTCTAAAGTTGCCTTTTATCTCAAAATTATTACTGTTCCTCTCAGTTAATTTCTATTTCTTTCTAGAAGTTGTCTCATCTGCTAGCTCATCTGCTAGCCAGATGATCTGGTATACAGTTCTTAAGTGCTCACATATCCTTATCCATTTCTAAGTTTCTATGGATCCCCTGTTTTATTGTGCTTATTTTGTTTTATTATTAACATTTTCAAGACATCCAATGGATGTACTTCTGTCAGCATAACATCCAAGGGATGTACTTCTGTCAGGATAACATCCAATATGGCCAATGTTGTAGGTTGCCTGACTAGCCGACTTTTTTTCACTGTTCATTGTTGGTGGTAGTTGACGCTTTGCTAATGTCCTCAAGGCTGAATTGATCATAAAATAAAGCTTTTTTTACCTAAAACAGATTGGTAGAGACTTTTTATCAGGCTTTTTTTCTTCTTTGCAAACATCACCATGTATGGCTTTTCCGCTTTTGGAAAATAATGAAGTCACTGATTACATAATTCTTAATGAAACTAAATAATTACATGCCCTTATGAAGTCTCAGATATCAGTAGCAATCTGTTCTATTTTATATACATAAGTTTATCTACTTTCATAAACAGGCATTTGATGGAAAAATCTACCATTTAATAGTATTTGCTCAGGCCTGGGACAAATCATCCCTCTACCTTTTCAGATGCAAACATCTAATGTCCAGGTCTACCGTGGAAGGAGAAAAGTGCCATTCAGAAAGAATAAAACATGTTAATCTAGTCACTTTATTTAGATACAGTGTAAGGATATCCAGAATAAATGTAACCATAGAAACACATCTTTATGGAATAGTTTTGCTTGAGTGGAACCTTGCTTAAAGCGGGTCGCACAACAGGACAAATGGTTTAGAGCTGTCTCCTGGGAAACTTCAAAGATCTCCATATCATCTCAGAGAAGCCCTTACAACTTATTACTTTCCCTCTGATGAGTTTTTCTTATGTCTAACTGGAACTTTCCTTGCAAATTTTAACTGCTGGTATTTCCTGTTCACTCTACACTTCCAAGAAAAGCCCAGCTGCGTCTTACTCTAAGAATGGTAAGTATATCTTCCCACTACTGAAGATAGCCATTAAGACTCCCTTTTAGCCTTCTTTTCACCAGGCTGAGAAAACAAACTCCCTCTGCCTCTCCTTATATGATGTGCTACAGCCCCTGGCAACCTTAGGATCGATCTGCTGCATTCACTCTGGTTTATTCACATGTTGTTTTTCACTGAGGACCTCAAAGCTAGACACAGCACTCTAGATGCCATCTCACAAATACTGGACAGAGTAGCATAAACACTTTCCTCAACCTGCTAGCCTTACAAATGCAGCTGAATATATGACTGTTGTTTGTTACTACAAGGCCTCTTTGCTGACTCCCATTGACCATGTTGTTTGTATTGATCCCCTGGTTCCTTTCTGCAAACCTGCTTAGCAGCTTCCAGATTCAATTTTCACATGGGATAATCCTACACAAGAAGCAAGGCTTTATATCTGACTGAACTTCTCAGTCTCCCATTTCCATAGCCTTTTGAGAACTCCCTAAGTGACAGCTCTGCCCTCCAGCATACTGACTACTTGCTGATTGGAGCAGAGTTAATGTTAGGTCAAATTGCTCTGGGTCTTCTGACAGTAACTAGAATATGTCACACACAGTAAAGAAGGCTTTATGGATTTGTTTTGTTTTGTTTGATCTTTAAGTGAGCTTAATATTTGAAACTACAGCTTGTAGGTCAGATAAACCTTTGGAGGGCTCATCTCAAATCTTGTCTTATTTCACAATTCCAGATTTATTTTATCTGAATAATCCTACTGTTATTATGTGTTTGTTAACTGGGACTGAAACATCTTTAAACAAATACCCTCTGGGAGAAGATGAGGGAAGCCTGAGAATAAAATGCCTTCCTTGCAGAACTTCCAGAATTACAGATTCTTCATAACACTTCCATCTGTTAGAATATGTTATCCAACAAAAGCTTCTTATGAGCAGGATGGTATGTAACTAACTTTACTGCAGGCAGAAGGACTAATGAAGGTGAAAAGCTGGACATTCAAGTACCTCTTACCCATTCAGTAGCTGGGAGTCCAACTTGCTCTGTTTGTGCCTAGAATGTCTGAGCAGAAAACTGTAAGCACTTTGAAGCTGCTGATTTGATTTCCCTTTGATTCAGGTCCCACTGCTACAAGAGTCTAGAGACATTTTTCCCTCTCATTATTCATGCTTCATGTTGTTTAACTGTCATAGTTGCATTTAGGCAAAAAAAAAAGTGGATCAAAGACAAAAGAAATTATAAATGTTTCTTAGGTATGAACTACATGTTAATATAACTATAATTTATTTATTTGCAGTATTACATTTATCCTTCCTATCTTCACCAATTTCCTTACTTCATCTTTTGTTCCATGTCAGTGTCTCTTTTGCTTCCAGTTCTTTATATCTTACTTTCTGTTCTTCTCTATTTTTCTTGTCCCCAAGTGCAATACTGTTGTATTTGTTACATGAATTTCTCTCATGCATTAAGCTCATAATCATACTTTTTTTTTCTCACTCAAACTGTTTAATGTTTGAAAGCATATGTATACTTGATTTGGAACATTTTAGAAGTCAGTAGCAATCATTAATTGTCAAGTTAACATAAAAATGTAGTTACTCTGAATTTTCATGAGCTCACTCATCAAGAGTGGTGATACTTACAGAATCCTGTCTTGCATTATAAATTCCAGGGACTCTGTTCCTTAAATGTCCTTTCAGTTCAGTTCAGTCCTTGCAGGTCTACATGACAGGCAGTGCAAGTTTCTTAAGGTCATTTGCTGCAAGTGTAATAGTGATAATATAGGGAGACAGCAGAACAGATTTTTGCAAAATTTAGAAATATAGAAGTCTTAACTACAATTCTGATAGAGGTGGATAACAGGTCTGTGTCTGCATGCACAGTCACTGATCTTAGTCAGTAATTCCTGGGGTAGTCCAGGACCTCACCAGACAGTGAACTGCAGATTTGAGTTAATGCACTGGCTTGGGTCAATGGACAGTCTTGGAATTAGATAACTGACGGGACCTTCCTATTGTGTATTTAGCTCATTGTCATATGAGCCCTCTAGGGAATAATGTTAGGCAGCAATAGAATTCCACCCCTAAGCTCCAGCTGTGTCCAGCCCAACTTGCATGTCTAAATGTCTTGATGAGCACCCTAAATGGAGTGTCCCAAATAGTCACAATTTCATATTCTATTGCAGTGAATAAATGACTTCAGCTGTCAAGGGTCTATCTAATTCCCAGCTTGTCCAAAGGTATGTAAGTTCTGTTTCATATTCGTCATTCCATATTAGCTTCTGGATACCCAGAAACAATAGTGATAACATTTCATTATCACTGTAAACCAAAGTGTAATGGAGTTGAACTGGGTTTTAAATGTTCAAGGTTGAAGCGTTCTGATGTTCCTCTATTCATGACTTGTATCTTTAACTCCATAAATAATTTGTTCAATTATTTTGGAAAATAAAGTAATACTACAATCCTGTGCAATTTTTTTTTTGTTGTTGTTGTTTTTTTTTTTTTGTTTGTTTGTTTTTTTGTTTGTTTTTTAATAACATGAAAAACATTTAGTCATCATAATTAAAAAACCCTAAATAAAATATGTAAGTCCCTCATTTCAAAATACATTTCCATCCCATTTGCTTTCCTTAAGATGTCTTATGATGGAAGAGCACATACATGATGCGTAAATCTTCTATTACAGAAAGTGTTTTGTGATTAGAGTGTTTATATGAAAGCTGAAAATTACAGGCGATTTTCTTTTATTATATTGTCTTTTAATAGTAAATGTTGTATGCATATTTAATATAAATGACCATAAAATAACGGTATACTTGTGATTTAGTCTTGTATGTATACTATGTATTTCAAAGAGATCAAAATGAATTGTAGTCAGGTACTGCCTGGTACTTACTGCAGTATGAAGAAAGCACCATGTGCTTAATTCACTTATTTATCAATAAGTTTGTAGGGAAGCCCTGAACTACACAAGAAGTATGCCAGCAGCTGACAGATGTGACAGAGGAAGTGTAGGAAACCTAAGTCCTTCTGGCACAGTACCTACTGGTGAGAAGGAATGCATAAGGGCTTCTTGACAACAATTACCTCTCTGTGGTCAAGTAAAGTACATTCAGTTGTAGTTCTTCTATGCACCCTGTCATGGGTTCAGCAGCAGCAGTCATTTTTCTTTAAGCAGTAGCTGGTGTAGCACTGTGTTTTGGATTTTTA
>JASSUY010027279.1:0-18330 GCA_032466535.1 Forpus xanthops | reverse complement strand
GCAAGAGTTTTGATATGAGTGCAACAAGGATATAAGGTCTACTGTTAGTATAAATTAGAGATAAAACAGGAAGAGGAAGGAAGGACAATTAGAAAGATTACAATAGCCAACTGATATAGCTTGAGTACAAGTGAGATATGCTCATTGAATTAACCCTGAGCTTTTTTATATTGAGTGGAGTTCTGATGTGCTATTGAAATTTCACCACTTAAGGCTTATTTCTGATTTCTTTTTTACTTACACTTTCTAATACATTAAAAAACTCCCTCCTCAAGTTTAGATGAATTTAAAGTCAAAAGAGGTCCATTATGATCATTTAGTCTGAACTTTTGTATAATGCTTGTTATGCATTTTGAAACAAAAGAATACTGTTTCCTTTGCAATAATTTATATTTTTATGTCTGTTATTTTTTTGCACAGTATTTCTACAAGGTGAGATCTATGGATTTCAGTGGGGAGAGTCTCACTCTATGATTTAAGTTGGCTGAAAGGCAAAACAAGCATTCATCCCTGTTATTTTAGAGCTCACTATTATTCACAGAATAGGTAGCATTTTGTGGGATAAACATTCTAAAGTCTTCCAGCGCCTATGTTTTCCATGCTAGATTGTTCGGTTTCTGAGTCTGTAAATATTTATTCAGAAACACATTTAAAGTCTTATGGATTTTTAATTGGGATTTTGAATGATTTAGCTGTGGTTTTGTTATTGATTTCTATTATTATAATAGTTTTTAATCATGATAGAATACATATTTCTGAAAAACTGGACATAAAACTCAGGCTTCCAGCTCTGGAACATACTCTTCTTATAGCCATTTCCTTGTATTACGTTGTTGTATTATTAAGTCATTTGACAGAGGAGAAAGGACAGAAGCAATTTCCTTAGTTAGTTAATCATAGGTATTAAGACATTTCTCCTAAAGGAATAAGTGTTATTCACTCTTGCAGCCCCAAGTGTAATATGCTGATTATAAATTCGAACTCAAGAAGGAGTCCAGCTGTGATTCTGGATGAAATTATCTAGAGGAATTTTGCAGTTGTAAGCCAAATGTCAAATTCAGTGGGAATCCAAGGGGATAGTAATACAATGAGGGTGGCAATAAAGGTGCTTTGGACCACAGAGTGATTCACCTAGTCTTGGAGCCCCTTCAAGTGTTGGCAAAAGTTCAGTGGACGCTTGTAAGCAGACCAATGTCTTTGAGTACTTTTTCTGGCAACTAATAATAAATCCACTGTATATTTTATCAGCCCTGCTATTCTGTGGATAATGGCCAAAGAGAAAGGCATTTATCCACCATGTGCATCTACTTAAAAGGTGGAACAAATCTTCATTTTTATGAAACAAGACACTCACTCATGGCCTTCATTTTTGCATAGCAAGCGCAAATTATTTTCTGGAGCATTTCTGTGCAATTATGATCTTTCCTGGAAAATCTGCATTAGGAAGGAGATACTTTGTTAATATAAAATATAATGTTGTAAATTACCTAAAAGCCAAAACTGAATGAAATTTTGTAACCATGCCTCTCTTTTAGACTTAGCATATGCATCACCTTTCTTGTGCATTACATATCATCCATGTTCATTTAAATGGATTTTATACTGCCATATGATGTGATGAAGTAAATAATGGGAATGGTAATCCTCACGACTAAGTATGATGACTGGAAAATTGCGATTGGGCCCATTTATTAAAATACAGGGTTTTTTTTATAATAATTTCACTGAGTTTTCAAGGGATTTATTACCTGGAAAAATTGTGATAAAATTCAGAATACTAAGTACTACTACATTATCAGACATTATTACATGGGGAAAAAATATGCTATGAAATTGAAAACTTTGGAAATTTATATTTGGTCTATGAAGAGTTGTTACCAGTTTTATTACAGTTTGGTAAGAGGTACTAAGTGTATATTGATCATTTTTAAAAGTAGCATTTTTGGTTTGTAGAGATTCATGTGAAATTCTAGTTAAACTTCACATTTTCTCACACCACCCGGAAACTCCATGAATGATGAAGAACAATTCTCTATAGTTTATTAACATAGTATGTGAACAGATTATTGTAATGTTTGTCAATATTGATTAATAGCAGATTGTTTAAAAAACAAGCAGGAAGATATGACTGTAGACAAACATTTCAGTGGTAGATGTCCCCCTGCTGAAGATTTTCAAGGTAAAGTTGTATGGGGCTCTGAGCTACCTGGTCTAGTTAAGGATGTCCCTGTTTACTGCAGAGGGTTGGGCTAGATGACCTTTAAATGTCCTAATCCAAACCATTCTATGAGTCTATGTAATTGAAACGTGTGAAATCATCTGTTCTAAAGAAATACTTTGGCTGGTAAAGGGATGTGGCAATAGTTGCAGTTTGAAAAAAGTAATGCTTTAGTCATCATTTGCTCTTAATGATATTTTAATCTCTTTTTCTTCCTTACAGTGTCAGTACCCACTCTGACTTCCTACTTGACCAATATAACACTAATTAGCTTCTTCAACAAAAATTTTCTCTTTCATATTGTCTCTAGCGTTCAAGCATTGTGAGAAAGTTTTAGAAGCTCTAGTACTACTTTAAGCATGACACCAGCTTAATGTTGATTCATTTATATCTGAATTGAATCAAACATGAAGCAAACCTACATCTGCTTGCAAAGGATGTTGCAGATGTGCCAGTATAATATTATTGGTAACCCAAGTCATAGTTACTCAAATTCTTAATATTAACTTCTATGATTTTTTAAAATCTCGAAAAAAATGCTGTTTTCACTGTTTCTCAGTGATGCTCCCAATGACTGGAAAAAGGGTAATATAACCTCCATTTTCAAGAAGGAAAAAATGATGACCCAGGGAGTTACAGACCAGTTAGTCTGACCTCTGGGCCCGGCAAAATCTTGGAGTAGATTCTACTGGAAAGCATGTTAAGGCACATGAAAAACAACAAGGTGGCTGGTGACAGCCAGCATAGCTTCACTAAGGGGAAATTCTGCCTGACGAATTTGACGGCCTTCTATGATGGGGATATGGAATTGATGGACAGGAGTAGAGCGGCTGATGTCATCTACCTGGACTTGTGCAAAGCAGTTGACACTGTCCCACATGACATCTTTGTCTCTAAATTGGAGGGATATCAATTTGACAGGTAGACCACTCAGTGGATAAAGAAGTGGCTGGATGACCGCACACAAAGAGTTGTGCTCAATGGCTCAATGTCCAGCTGGAGACCCATAACAAGTCATGTCCCTCAGGGATCAGTGTTGGAACTGGGCTTGTTCAACATTTTTGTGGGTGACATGAACAGTGGGATTGAATGTGCTCTCAACAAGTCTGCTGATTACACCAAGCTGTGTGGTTTGATTGATACTCTGGAGGGAAGGAATGCCATCCAGAGGGACCTTGACACACTTGTGAGGTGGGCTGATCCTAACCTGATGTAGTTTAACCATGCCAAGTGCCAGGTCCTACAGCTGGTTCGGAGAAATCCCAGGCACAGCTACAAGTTGGGCAGAGAAGAGGTTCAGAGAAGCCCTGAAGAGAAAGATGCCATGGGTTCAGCAGCAGCAGTCATTTTTCTCTTTTTTATAGCAGCTGGTGCAGCACTGTGGGTGTGGTTTTCGGCTTGGGAACAGTGCTGATAACACTAGTGTTTATAGTTATGGCTTAAAATGTTTAGGCTGGCTAAGGACTTTCTGAGTTTCATGCTCTGCCAGGGAGGAGGAGAAGCCAGGAGGAGGCTGGGAGGCAGCAGAGACAGGGCACCTGACCCAAACTGACCAAAGAGGTATTCCATACCACAGCACGTCATGCCCAGGATGTAGAAATGGAGAGCAGAGACCTGGAAGGGTGGGGACATGTGCCTTGGGTGACATGATTTATTGTGAGGTGTCCCAGCCCATGGCAGCGGGGTTGGAACTAGAAAATCATAAGGTCCTTTCCAACCCTAACTATTCTATGCTTCTATAAATCCAAAGCTGATCTCCTGGTACATGCGGGTCATTAAGACAATTTGGCTTTGTCATTTTTGGGGAACATAAGCTGTCTTGTGATCTGGATCTTAAGCCTGCACAGAGTGTGCCATAGTATTTTCCATGAGAGCTTATCTCATTACCCTTAATAAAGGCATCTTGACTGGGAGTCATTTGTTCTTTTTTGACTATGAAAACAGGTTGCAGATGTAACTTAATCAAGCTTATCTTTTGATAGCTAAATCGAGACGAGATGAATCCCACTTCTGCTGAATTTCTCAAAACCTTAATGAAAAATTTTCCTGATTCAGCTTACTATTTCTGTCTAAGATAAGGGCTTGAAAATTGCCTTATGATAAATACTGTGGAACAATAACATTTTGATTCTTTTTTTTTTTTTTCTCCCAGAATGTTTCTGAAACACTTCCATGAGTTTCTAACTTATCAAATTTTGCAGGCAGTGGTAGGGTACTGAAATATCCATACTGAAATATCAGGCCAATAATGTAGTATTGCCATAGACAGAAACACTGAACATAAAATAAAACATTTTCCAAAGCATTATTAATATAATTAATGTCTTCACCATTTTGTTCTTGTATTGCACACAGTTCACTAGGTCACCTATATGCTGGTAGTGTTGATGATTGTGCTTACCTCTTGTTAACTGATGAGATGGATACATGATACATGCATTTGTGAATAAAAAAGTCCCATGTTTATGGACTACTTTATATAATTCAAAAGAGAAACAAGCTATCATTCATAGAACATCTGTGATCTTATCAAGAGCTTTAAGCACTGTATAACAAAGTTTTAAAGTGCTGCAGTTGTATGTATGGATTTATAAATATGTATATATTTATAAAGTATTTATCTTTATTTGGTCACAGCTGTTCCTTTTGGTGTGCAGATTTACTTGAATTTTAATCTGCAAAACCTCAAGATTGTGGAAACCTTGACTGGTAAAAATACAAAAAAGCATATTGCAAGGTTTTACTTTGCTTAAGAAATGCTACAAATTGTGATGTGAGACATGGCATGTTCTATCAAGTTGTACAAATAAATGAAAACATTTGTCCTGATCTTCTTGCATGTAAAGGCTGTCAGGATAAACTCTCTGTTAAAAGAACGGAACATAATTAGACCTGACTAATTCCAAATACTCTCAGTATAACTCACACTGAGGAAGCTTAATAGTTAAGAGGAGGTAATTAAGATAGCAGACATTTTGCTTTACATTTATCCTCATTGTTTATTTGTCAAGCTTGGGTTGCTTATATTCAGTACAGCATCTGCATATAATATGACAGGAAAAGGCTGGCATTCACTTGGGCACTGGTAATATAATGTGGCTGCCAGTAAGAGGAAAGTCTGCAATTATTCTGCTTCTCCTCTGAAAAGAAGTCTTTAAATCAGCAGAGGACTGAGATTTACTCTTTTTATCTAAGTATGAATAACTAAGTCCATTAGTTTTAGTTTTCACTACTAAACAAAGGAAATATGCATTCATCAATATAAAAAAAGAATTTAAACAAAATATTTAATTTTTTTCTAATTTAAATTGGATTTTCTAATCAGAATAGCTTTTCTTTTGTATATAGATTGTAGTCTGCTAGTGCAAAAAATTTAATATAATGTCTAGCATCTGCAATGTCTGCTATGGAGGCTCCTCTTTGCCACTCCAATGAAACTGGAAATCTGATTTTAAGTATATACTTAAAGTATACATGTATATACTCATGCCAGCTAAAATGGAAGTATCAAAATACTGAAAGTAATTCTTATTCTTTTCTTGATTTTACAAGATATTTGAAATACATAAGTTAAAACTCCCGAAACAGCCTGTATATGTACATAGGCTGCTTTACTGCATCTCAAAGGCTGAAGGGAAAAAGTAGAATTTGTTTTACCTGCTCTATTGTGGTATTCATTTAATATCTGTGTGCCATTATAATCTTATAGGCTGTCAGTACTAGAATTTTAGGGTGTGTGTTTAATTGCAGATCTTTTACCTCAACTGAAATTATTCCTGCTAATTTTAAGTCAAACGGTGGGCAGCATGATGATTCTTACCGAAGTTTTGAATTTCCTTAAACATATGTAAATCAAATCAAGTGCAGACTAGCCCCTCTGGAGTATTCCAGGTACTTTATCTTGCATATTTCAGCTACAGTGAAGGTTATTTAATTCTAGAGCTGAACAGAGTTTCATTAAAGTAAGCATTTAGAGCAATTTTTCATTTTCTGGATTCACCATGTCTCAGTTTCCTTTCTAGAAGTTTTTTCATTTATATCCAAACTTGTTAGCCAAAAGTCAGCTAAAGTTCTAATTGAATATATCATATTGTTTTTTTCAAATCGAGAATAATACATGAGGCAGAAGGATCAGACAGAGTAACTCATCAGAACATACAGATTTTGATGCTTAACTGTCCAATATACAATAGTAATGACAGATGGCTTAACTGAGTGTTGCTAAGCAAGATAAAACAACTTCTTGAAATATGAGAGATTCATTGGTATATTTGTGTATTTTTGTTCTTTGGGATGTAAAGCATGAGTAGAAAAGAAGCTTTTAGTCAACTGTGATAGTTAAATTCCTCTGTGCTGCTAAAAGAATATTCTGGGCTGTCAACCATGTCTTCAACTTTGCTGTCTTGGTATTAAGGATAGGACTGATAGAGTAATGAGGTTAGAGATACATACACTCTTAGGCTTTTCAACTGAGACAAAATAAAGAGAAAACATAAAAAAAAAAAAAAAGAATGTAAACCAGCTTTGCTCTGATTCCTCTGATTATTTTCTTGACCCACTAGAAAAAAATAATATTCTCTTCAGCATTGTCCATTTGACAAAAATACACTGTCATGGATTCAGAAGCAGCAGTCATTTTTCCCCTTTAAGTAGTAGCTGGTGCAGCACTGTGTTTTGGACTTTCAGCTGGGGAACAGCGCTGATAACACCAGTGTTTATAGTTATGGCTTAGAATGTTTAGGCTGGCCGAGGACTTTCTGAGTTTCATGCTCTGCCAGGGAGGAGGGGAGCCGGAAAGAAGCCGGGCAGAAGCAGAGACAGGGCACCTGACCCAAAGCGACCAAAGAAGTATTCCATACCACAGTACATCATGGCCAGGATGTAGAAACAGAGAGCAGAGACCTGGAAGGGTGGTGGTGCAGGCGGGGGTGCATGGCATGGCCGAGATTTGGTATGAGGTGATAGGGTGCACTGCATAGTCGAGCTTGGTATCAGGTAATGGGGGTGTACTGTGTGGCATGGCTAGGTATCAGGTGAAGATCTGTTGTATTCCCTTTTCTTGTATTTTCTCATATTATTACTGGTGGTAGCAGTAGTGATATATGTTATACTTTAGTTATTAAACTGTTCTTATCTCAACCTGTGGTAGTTGCATTCTTTTGATTCTCCTCCCCCTCCCCTCAGACTGAGGAAGAGAGGGGAGTGAATGAGAGAGCGGCTGCATGAGTTTGAGAGCCTCAAACCACGACATACACTTACAATGGATACGGGTAGTGCATTTATCCAAATGTTAACAAGGTAGTGAGACAGGTGGACAGAAACTACTTGCATTTTAAGGAGAAGGCAGTGAAACAGAGCTCAAGAATATTAATAGGAAATAATGCAATCTGTCAGAATTTTATGTTGATAAAATCATGACTGAAGCAAGGATTGTGATTTCTTAGTGTTGCACTGAGATAACTGTCCTTGATTTTATCTCATAAATCCAGCTTTATAATTCCTGCTTCAGTTAACAGAATTTATAGTTTTCCTTCTGAGTTATAAGTTTTACACTATGCTTAAGAGTCATGAAGATCCACTATAGATCTCTGTCTAAACTTCTTTCTAGTCCAGATTGAGAAACTGATTTAGAATAATTCTTCATCTGACAGTAGATGCATCCCTTGCAATGACAGACATAATTTGCAAAGAATGATCCATCGGCTGAAATCAGATAATCTTTCATATTCATGAAAGCTGGTGTGGATTTTAAAGGACCTCTTCAGAGGTAAATCTTTTCCAAATAATGTTTTTGAATTTTACAATTAAAATTTATTGCTAATATTCTTCTAGCTATTATAGTAAATTAATTATTTGAGAGATTCGATCAATTAAGACATGTGAGCTTGTAGTGCTTTTTTTCCTGATATCGGATAAATTAATTTTACTTTGAAGGCACAATTGCTTAGTCACAAATATAAATCATAAAGAGAATTTTTGCTTCATTCATATATTCAAATGATTTTTTTTTTCTTCATATTTATAAACAGAAATGTAAGAGTTGTTCAAATACATTAAACACGTTTTCCAAATTTTATCTTATTTTGACTATTTTTGTTTGGTATTGGATAATTTCTTTAAAAAATATTTTGCTTTCAGAATATTGGAATAACCCTTTTGTCTCATGTTCTTCTCTGTTGTATGCCTTCTATCTTCTTATACTTAGCTGCACATCTAATTCTCCTCCCTGTAGTAACTAATCACCTCAAAACTCTGAGCATGTTTAAATGCATATTGGAAGAAGAGTAGATATTTAAAATAGTGAAATTTTGGAAGTTCCAAATACAAATTAGGTAATGCTTTCCTCACTTTGAATAATGCACACAATCTAAAAACTGGATGTGACAATCTTAAAAGGCTGATCTTTGAATAAACCTAGAAAGAGCTGTGTGATTTCTTATTGAGATTTCAGGACAGAGATGTTTTCTGAAATAGCACATTTAACATTTCTTAGAGAAAAAGTTACAATTAAAGTAGTTATTTTATTCTGCACAGGGGATATGTGGGTATTGTGGTTTAAGGTCTTCAGGCCATGCAGTTTTGCTCTCTCACTCCCTGCTGCTGCTCACTCACATGCTGCTGCTGAACCCATGACAGTGGGTAATCTGAAATTTCAATCACTGGAAGAAATGATTGACATACAAATGAATTCTCAGTGAGTGCAGTAAATACAGCTATAGCTGTGCATACATTCTGAAACTACACTGAGAAATATTTTAAAGATCAATTAGATTTTAAAATCATGTCTTTTAGTGCATGGGAAGACAAATCTACTTTTTTTTTTCCACAGCTATTGTTGCTAAAATTAATAGAAAACCGAATGTTTGCTTGAGAATCCTGTGTCTTGCATGTCCCATCTTCTAAAGCTGTCAGCCTGAAATGCCTCATCCAGACATGAATTATGGTGTGGCAGTAAGGGCACCCCAGCAGTATTTGGCAGGACTAATAGATTCACAAGGGTCTGAGGAGGATGTTTCAACACTGAGAAACAAAAAGAACTCTAAGACGAGATACAAAAGAACTCGAAGATAAGAAACATTGCAGTAGGGGAGTAACGGGAAGAAGCACCACAAGCCAGTTTCCCATCTCATGAACTTCTCTGGTGTGGATAATTTGGCAAGAATGCACCTATTTTATAAGAAATGTACAACTGTTCATTGTGTTTGTAATTATATATTAACTCTGAAATATTATCTTTGATCACATTTATTGCGTCATTCTATGTTGAAATAAAGCTGAAAGTTTTCTTTTTTTTTTTTTTGTTTAAGTTACAGTTCTTAAATGCGCTGGGTGTTTGACAGGTAATTCTTACACTTTTGCTCACAAACTTAAAGCTAAAGGTATGCAAAGCTAGACAGAAAGATTTGCTACGCAGGCTCTAAGGAATGTTAAGATATGGATATAAATGTCACACCTACAGTAAAACCTACTAACTTCTTGAACTTAGAATAAACTTCTGGTGAAATCTAAGAAGTATTTAAATGCTCTGTGCAAATTTTGTTACTAGGCTTACTTGCTTTTTATAGAATAACTGCAGGTTTCTGAGATCACCCTCACTTGCCTAGTTCAGTTTGAGATGAAGAACAAGAGAAGTAAAACTTTAAAGATAACTTATCCAAATAAACTCTATAATTCCAAAGTATCTAGAAGCTGAAAAAGCTTTTTATTCAGGGCTGATAAAGCTACATTTTACACATAAGTCATGGAACCTGAAGGAACAACTGCAGAGAAAATTGTATTTAATAATCCAGTTTAGTAAGCAATAATCTGACAGTGCTTAGACACGTTTTTGAAAATGCCACCAGCTGGATCTTTATAAAATTTGAAATAGCTTTTCTGTGGGTTTTTGCAGTCCTCTACATATCTTCTCAGATGGGAAGATCCGCATTGATTATGATCTATTATGAAGCATTTTACTTCTAAAACAGCAGCTTGCCAAGAAATTACAATACTTAGTGAATCAAAATTAGAGACTGACCTTCAAAACAATGAAATTGACCTCTTGGTGCATGAAGTGTTAGAATAGCATTTCAGGCATTTTGATGTATATGCTATTTTTTTAGATTCCTCATCTCAATTTCTGTGGCTAAGACAGTATATGCCGTTCACACACCTAGAATTCTGGAGAATACCAATCTACAGGACTGGTTGAAGGACAGATCTCTGCCTTTCATGACAGTTAAGAGCAGTTAATGATAAACCAAAATGAAGGCATAACTGATTTCTTGTGAGAAAGTACAGGGCAGATGCAGAAAACTTTTTTCTCAATGCATTCGTTCAAACAAGGATAACTGCTGAACCAGTGGGCTAAAGAGCATAGGTAATGGTGAAATGACTTTGCAGCAGAATTTGCAGAGTGCAGTGAAGGAGTAGCCTTCAAGAGATACAACTCAGCTCAGTCAAGCTCAAACATTCACCCATGAAAGTTTGCATCAGGGATGCTGTGAAAACTGGAAGAGATACAAGAGTTTGAGGTCATGATGGAGAAGAAGAAAGAGAAGGCAAATGCTGACTAAGATTTATGTCTATTGTTCAAAGAAAAATGACACTCAGGAGATCAAAAAGGAAAAGAGAAAATAGGATAATCACCAGCAAGAAGGATGGCAGAGAGGAGGAAAACAGTTTTATGCCAATATCAAAAATACAGAATTCTATGATTAGGATTTTTCATCAAAAACATTCAGCAGCCTGTTGTCATAAACCAGAAAATTAAAAAATATCTAGTTGGCATGCTATAATTAAGTATAATTCTTTGGAAGTATTTGTCCCCCAGAAGCTATCTGACGCAAAGAAATATGTAACATTTGTTTCAAAGATAAATTTCTATTAAAGCTACCAATTCATCAGCCAGAAATCACATCTGATGAAAGACAATATTTATTTATTCATTATATGAGTGTGAGACTGAAAAGCTGTGGCCGTGGAAAAATCCAATATGACCCTTACGCCAGAGGCCATATTTTCAGAAGACACTGGTAAAATGCACCAGTGAGACTTCACACAGAACCTCATTTATAACAAATCTGCTATAATGAAGAACTAAGTGAAAACAGAGCTTCTACTTTTATTTAATAGATTTAAAAGACCTACAGAGGTAACCAAGGAGCTGAAAAATCTAACTTATTAGTGCAAATTGAAAGACAGAAAATTAAAGATTATGTGGAAAAAAGCATTTGCACTCAGAAAGTGTATTGACTGGTCATGCTCCAGAAAGGAAAAAATATTTTCATCTACCTGAAGGATAACGCTGGTACAGGAAGAAATTAAGGGTACAAACTGATGAAGGCTACAAACATTCAGGCTGTAGACTAAAATAATAATTTAAATTAGGGAAATAAGAATCTGGAAAGCAAAACAACCTCTTAGTGTGGTGAGGGAAAAATCCAGCATGGAGCCTGACTCATGTATCAAATCAGCTAAATTGTGTCCGTATCTCCAGCTCTGGGAGACAGAACTTAATGATCCAGGATTTCTCTTGTAATCCTATGTCTCCACGTTTGAACACATTTTCATGCAATTGAAGATACTGCTCTTGTAACCTGCAAATAAGCCTGACTACATAGCAATGGATAAATAAAACTGACATCCTTAAAGATAAACATTGGAGACTCTTCATCCAAGATACACCATTGCTGTCACTGAAGATGTTGATGTACTGAGGCATTTCTGTCTTTGCAAGTGATGAGTGGTGTGCAGTGTCAGTTCAAGATCTACATGATATTAGTGAAGAGAAACCTTTGGAACATAAATCTCTTGGCATTAGCACAGCACATAATGCCATTCCTGATTTTTACTCATTTCTGACTCAGGAAATTCAATGCTTTATTTCACAGCACAATTTTCCTGAATATTTTGAGGTACTAAACTTAAAAATTTCTGATTTCTCCAAACAAATTAAAAATAACAGCATGGGACCAATACTAATGAGGTTCTAGCTCAAGCCAGGAAGAAAAACCCAATACTCTCTATGGAGTATTAATTTTCTGGCTTACAGTATTGAATTAACCTATAGCACAGATTCTAAGGTTTTATGGTGTAAAGAACAAAAAACACTGTCAGTGGGACAAAATGGGAGCAAGATTAAAGGAAAATGGCTGGGAATACTGAGGGACTTTAATACTCTGAGAGTCCAAATGGCCTTCTCTTGATGACATAGCCTGGGTAACAAAAGGTAGTAAAGGAAGAGTGTGAGTGTAAATTTTTGGTGTGAATAAACTACATTAGCCACCTGTGGCTGAAAGAGTTTCAGCCGAAACTGATAATGCTATGATGAAATTGCTTAAGATGATCATTGGCCTGATTAAACAATAGCCAAAGTACTGTTGAAAATCTTTGGTGGAAAGAAAGAGTCAGCTGAAGTACAAACTTAAATATAAAAGAAGAATATTGTAATAGTGGGAAGATACTTTAGAACTGAAAGATGAAAACAGCAGCAGTCAAATCTAGTTTGACCCTGACAGAAGTTTCTCCACAGCATCATAACCCTGCCTTGGCCCAAAAGGATGTCTTCCCTGTTGGATGCCATGAGCAGCCAGTGTCATGACATTGACAACATGAGTTGCAACAAGAGGGATATCCACACCTGAGGGGCACATAGGTGATCTTGTAAGGGGACTTCTTACCACTGTGAACATTATCACAGTGGAAACTGGCATGGCTGCACATAATATTGGAACATATGCACCTCCAACTAGAGCCTACATGTAGGGGAACCCCTCTGACTTTTTCTTAGACTGAGTTGTTTTTTCCCTGTGATATCTGTTATTTGTGTCAGTAAGCACTATATTCAGGGGACACTAAAGAAAGTAGGCCGACACCCAAGGACCTGGCCTTAAAGGTACACTATGTGCTTTGCCTTCCAGCATCTTGCAAATGTGAAAGTGTTAAAACTTCAGAAGAGTCTTTCCTAACCTGGAGTCTGAATAAGTTTATTATCTTACGTAGGGGTTCCAAGTTTGTAATCACTTAGGAAAGGTCCCTGCTCTTGTCTCTATAAATGCTTTCATTTAAAAATCATTAACCACCTTTCAGCCTTCCTCACAGTCTACTTATACAAGCAAGATGATCAGCAGATTTTGCAAAGAAACTTTCCCTATGAATCTTAGGAAGACTTTCTAAAGAGCTCCTTCTCTGTAATTCCTCGCCGGCTTCCAAACACTCAATGGATATTCAGCTCAGCTACCTGATTATGCAAAGCTATTTAATCACAGGTATGCTGGCCTTTAGCCAAGCCCCAATAGCAGTTCAAATGGTACAGCAGGTATTTACACAAATAAAGGTATCTATCTCCTTTGGTGGTCTATAGGGGCACATGGCTGGAGGGGATCATAAACCAACATGCAATAATCCCCAAATCATCTCTTCCATGTGCCTCTGGAAATCACAGGTTTTCATGCACTTCAAAACATTCCACAGCATAATTCAGAGCAGTTAAAGATGAAACTACAATTGTAGTGTGCAATAACACCATAGTTTAAAAGTTTAGAGCTTAAAAGCATTTTTTTAAGCCCTTTCAAAGAGTGGTATCGTTTGTAAACCAGTCCTCAATCAACCTCACACAGAACTTTTGCAGTTCTAACTACCAGATCATTGTGATAACTCACCCAATTTAAATTTCATTCTTGTGACAACGACTTGCATAAAACTTACATATGACCTATATTTTTAAGGACATAGGAAGCTTTGCCTAAAAGTAAGTCAAGGAAAAATGAAGATGTCATTTCTGAGTCTCAGAAGCAGCCAAAAAAAGGCATTATTTTTTACTTGCTTCAGCCTATTGCACCTTACCACAGACCTCAGGTCATTTTTTATGACTTCTGAGCTAGTTCTACTTAAATTAGGTACTTCATTATTATTAATTTTAGTATTCTACTTATTTTGTTCTCCCTACAGACTTTAAATATATGATTCATAGTTCAAGTCCTAATGGGTATTACTTCCCTTAGCTATCTGGCCACAGCCTGGACAAAACTTGAAGTCAAACCTGAATCTTAACTTCTTGAAGAAATAATTAAATCAGTGTTAGCAGCAGGCCTTGTGGGAAGTGTCTGCCTAGTAATTCATTACCACCATCCTGTCTCTAATTTGCCTGTGCACATAGCATCCCTACAGTAGTCTGAGAGAGGCAACAGATAATTTATATAAATTAAAATCAATAGTGGGCTGAGTACTGAGCCCAGTGGAGCATCCTCTGGGCAAGTGGAAAATTTAGAAACTAAGACTTGATCTTAACTGCTTGACTCCTTTCACCCAGGTAAGATTTAAAAAGATTAATTATAATTTATGAAATATTAATACCAGGAAAGCTTTTCAGTGAATATACTATATTTCTGCAGAGTCAAAATGAAGGCTTCTCTGGGTTTCAAAGTAGAGTATCAATATGCTGAACTTTTGCAGCTTTAGAATCATTTTACTTCCATTTTCACTAAAGGGGATTTTTTTTCTTTCCCTGAAAAAAACCATATTTTTAAGTAATTAATTTATTATTAAAAAGCTATTATTTCTAGCATCTTTGAAATATATTTCTTGACCCAAAACCAGGTAGGAAAATATTTTTCATTCTGTAGTTCTGTTACAATGTAACTGTTATCTCATATGTGTGAAATTTGGGAAGTTCATTCTTGACCTTAGTAGGAGCGCTGCTTCTCAGGGCTATAGCTTACAGTAGGTGAGAATCTGGCCCATAACCTTCATAATTATAGAGAAAGAATGGATGGATGGATGGAAAGAAAGAGAGATAGATAGATGGATAGATTTCTGACATTCAGAGCATGCACCCATCTGAAGGATTAGAAGGTCTCTATTACTGTAATGGCTACAGTGCTACATTTCACAGAGCACTTAATAAGATCTGGATGCATTGAGTGATTTATTTAAAGTAATTTAGCAAGCAAATGGTGGAGTCCTAAAGTCCCTTGCTGACACTATTAGACAGAAAACACTGTTTCTATCAGTGGGTTAAAGTGGACAGGCAATAAAAAAAAAAAAAAAAAAAAAGCAACTTCTCTTAAATATGCAGATAATTCATGATAAAAACTACATTTGTCAGTTTCAAGACATTTATATTAACCTCCCATAGAATTGTATTACCATGTAATTTGTTCTTTTCTGCCATGATGTCTTGTACTTTAGCCCTGTTTACAATTCTGCTTATTCTCATTTAACCTAGATTGTAAACAATTTAGTGCAAGGAATGTATCTTTACTGATACTCTGAATTGTGCTGCTTATCTATTTTATGGTATGGGTAATACATAACGAGACAATCTGGGTCTTATAAATCAAAATTAAATGTAGCTCTGGGAAACCTGGTATTGCATATTGAATATTTTCCATGTCTTGATTTTATCTAGAAAATACTTATATGCATTTGACCACTAAGCAATTGCTAGGAGATACTCCCATCTCATATAAAGTGTTTTGTTTTGAATAAAGAGCAACTTTTACTTTCTGCACTTTATTTCTAAGGAAACAGTCATGAGCAGGGAATGTTTTCCTCAGGAGCTCATCTGTTCCTGCTGCTTATCCCTCACCTGAAGTCATAATCCTTTGTTTGTGGCTATAATCAGCTCTGCAGAAACTAATTGTGATGTCACAGGCAGATTATGACTTCAGGGGCAAAGCAAACAGTAGGAGAAGGTGACCTCTAAAACATGAAACATATCTTTCCATGCAAAGATCATTCGGATGAAAAATGGAAGAATGTGATTATGTTCTTTGAGAGAAAAACGTTTGTTCAGACTTATAAAAGGCATTAACATGCTTGAAAGAGTTAAATTTATATTATCATAGAATCATAGAACAATTAGGGTTGGAAAGGACCTTAAGATTATGTAGTTCCAACCCCCTTGCCAGGGGCAGGGATACCTCCCACTAAACCATGCCCCCAAGGCTATGTCCAACCCAGCCTTGAATACTGCCAGCAATGAAGCATTCACAGCTTCCCTGGGCAACCCATTCCAGTGCCTCACCATCCTTAAAGAATTTCTTCCTCATATCCAATCTAAACTTCTCCTGTTTAAGCTTGAAGCCCTTACCCCTTGTCCTCTCAGTACAGCCCCTCATGAAGAGTCCCTCCCCAGCATCCTTATAGGCCCGCTACAGATACTAGAAGGCTGCTATGATATATAAATGTATATAATATTATATCAAGGAGAGATAATTTATTCAGTATCTGTTGAATTATTGTTTAATTTCTAATTTCTCTTTTGATTAAATGACAAATACATCTACTGATGCAATCAGTAATTTATCCTTTTTTTTCACGTAAAGCTGGAATTATGCAACAGCTCATTTCCTCTCTTGATTTTTACTGTGAACTCGGGTACAAAATAAGTCAAATTTTTAAAGGTTTCTGTATTTTTTCCTTTCCGTTCATGTGATGAAGTAATCAAAGGGATATTTGATATCTTTCTAAGGGAAAGTTTTCATGAATTTACAGCTTGTTATGCAGCAGTATTAAGCAATTAGAGTTGTATCATGTTTGGTTTGGTATTTGGTTTGTTTTAATTCATCGAACACTCATAAGTTTGATAATGCAATATTGCTTCTTGCACCAAACATATTTTTTTTTTCTTCATTTCTCTTCTGGGAAAATGTAGCTCTAAGGGCTTAGCTTTGAATAATAAGAACTAGTATACTTGTAAGCAGCATTTTAAAGTTTCACAAAGAAGCTTCTTGGCATCAGTTCCCACTAAAAATCCCTGATTTTTTGCATGATATTGAGATTAGGTCTACAAATGTGGTTCCATTAGATAGGAACCCTACTTCTTTCAATTTTTTTCTTTTCTTTGGATAACATCTAGATGTAGAGAGATTCTTATTTGTTATAATGTACGCATTTTGGTTCAAGTAAATGACAATCAACATCACTCTTTAATTTTTGCTTTAGGATAGGATTTTTTTTCCTGAAGTGGGACTTTCTTTTTATTATGAGATTCATTTATCCTTGTGGACAGCTTCACTTCTACTTTGATCAGAGATATGAACTTAGATGAGTGCTTTATTTAATATAGAGGGGCTATTGCCTAACACTGGGCAGTACAGTTTATTGAACTGTAATGTTCTCATGAATTTTGTTCTTATGAATGCTAGCTACTGAAAAATTACTATTTTAAGGAGTTTTCTACTGAAGGCATCTCAGGTAAAAGTGTGGTTCTGCTCAAACCACTCTACGTCAGTTTTGTGCTCTATAAATTGGAGAACAAAAGCCCTATATAATTTTTTTAGGTCAGTGACCACAGAAGTGCCAGTAAATAACACTAATGAACAAATCAGTACTGGAAAGTTACAGTACACTCTTATAACTGATTTCCAAATGCCATTTACCAGAGGAGTTGAATGTGGAATTGTGTAATTTGTGTATGCAATCATAATCACTGCCCCAACTAAGTAAGTGGACAACTGACTAGAGTATTTTGTATTCCTAATATTTTTGGAAAAAAAAAAAGAAGAAATCCAGAAAATAAATCCAACTACAAACAAACAAGCAAAAAATCCCTCAACACAAAAAAATGGTTAAACAAACACTGCCCCCTCAAAAAGCCCACAATACAACCCAAACCCCCAAAATATCTCCCCTTTGAACATCTGCATATGCTGAATTTACTACATTTGGGTTATTTCAGAATTATGCAGAATCTGCATTTTTTTTTTAAGAAACTGGAAGAAAACAGAAAGGTCTTTTTATCATTACAGTAGGTAGCACTAAAAAACAAAGAAAGCATGGGAAAGCATGAGAAAGCATTAGGCAATTAAAAGAAAGCCTTCATCTTTTGCAGGTACTGTAAGTGAAAAATTGCATCACAGTGTTCTTGAAGAGTATAATAATTTGATAAAACTATTAATGTGTCTTAATGGCACATAAATTGTATACAATATAAATACAAATATATATATGTTATATATATATGTTATATATATATATATAATAACTACAGCCTTTCTACAGATTTAACATGCAAACATATTTCTTTCATTAAATGTGTTAGTTTCTCCCTCTTCGTCCCTTCACCTTCTCCCTCCCCATAATCCAGCCTATTTTACACACTTGTGGAGAGTAAAATTCTCCAAGCC